>PVJA010026886.1:0-29182 GCA_004027025.1 Myocastor coypus | reverse complement strand
TTTTTTTTTTTTTTTTTTTTTTGTCTTTTTGAGACAGGGTCTCACTGTGAAGTCCAGGCTGGCCTTGAGCTCACTTTTGTAGCCCAGGCTGGTCTCGAACTCACACTAATCCTCCTGCCTCAGCCTCCTAAGTGCTGGGATTACAGGCATGTGCCACCACGCCCGGCTTAATCATATATTTTATTTTTTTAATAAATTTATTTTATTTTTTTTTTTCTTGTTTCAGAACTTTTGTTTGTCTATTTATTTTTATGGCCGGTTCAGCCTGCCCTGTGGGCAGGGCTGGCACAGCATGTGGTGCCGGGGATCGAACCATGGTCCCTGCAGCTGCCCAAGCTTTCCTAAGCAGGCACTTTAGACCACTGAGCCATCCCGCCGGGCCCCCATACATTTTATATGAGTATAGAAAATAGATTTTCCAGGCCAGGCAGGATGGCTCAGTGGTCTAAAAACAAATAAATAAACAAACAAAAGTTCTGAAACAAGAAAAAAAAAATAAAAACAAATTAAAAATTCTTAAAAAATAATTTAAAAAAAGAAAATTGATTTTCCAACCTACATTAGCCAAACTTCTCGCCCCACTTTGAAAGGTAGACTCTATCTATTTCATGAGCCCAGCGTTGAAGGCCACTCAGTGGACATGCAAGAGTTGGGAAAGAACCAGCAGTAACTAAATCCCCTGATTCCGCCCAGAATTGAGAGGCAAAGGTCTTGAAACTCTGGAATTGCTATCAAAGTCTTGCCTGGTTTTTCTGTCCTCTGTCCTGTCCCCACGCAGCCTTTAATACATGGCTATTCTAACCTGAAGCCACAGTCAGGGTCCAGCAGACAAGTGCTGGAAAAGGTTCACACCTCATATTTTCCTGGGGCTGCCACTGCCTGGCACTGCCAATGTCCCTGGATGAGTGACCTATGAGTCCATCTGTGGGGTCCTGGGGAACCCTGATTCACTGCCCCTCTGTTTGCATCTAGGCATCACTGCTGCAGAGCAGACTCAACCAGATCTTTGAAATCACCATCCGGTGAGTAGCAGCCCAAGCAGGAGACCCCCACCTTTTCCTCAGGCTGGGGTCGGCAACCAGCTCTCCTGGATAAGAAAAATGGTAACCAAAGAGGCCTGGAAAGAGACAGAGGTCCTTGTATACCAGGCAGCTGCTTCGTTTGAAAGCAGCTGTGTCCCAGTACACCCTGCAGAGAACTTAGCCTGAGCTGTAGATTCTTAGAGCAACCTAAAGTCTGGGAGCCTAAGGGATGACCAGGTCCAGTGCTAGGCAAAGAGAAACCCAAACCAATTGTTGTGTTTAATTACACAGGGCAGGGACCCCAGAATTGCCACCTCATGTGGATTCTTCTCCGTATCTTTTGCCAGGCCCCCACCAAGCCCATCAGGAACCATCACCGCTGCCTACGGCCAACCCCAGAACCACTCCATACCCGTCTACGAGATGAAGTTTCCTGACCTGTGTGTATACTGAGCTCCTGGAAGTGAAGCTTCTCACAGGGATGGGGTCTGAGGGAAGGGCTAACCCTCATGCCCACCCCTGCCCCTGAAAATCTAGCTGGGATCTCTGACAGTTGCCTCCTCCTCAGCTAAGTAAAGGTGAAGCCTCCAGGCCCCTCCGGAACTTCATGGCCCTCCTGCCTCCACCCCGCCTTTCCTGAGGAAGACCCAGCCACCTGCCCTTTGGGGCCATGAGCATCTCATCTGTACCCTTCTCTTTTGTCAGCCAGGGATGGAGATTGTGGGGTTATCTCTAAGAGGAAAGGGGTTGGGGAGCTCCATTTGCGTGGTGGGTGAAGGGCTTCCACTGCGCTGCAACTTGGGGCACATCCAGCATCCCCAGAGGAGGCAACCAGCTGGATTCTTGGTTGGGCCAGGCAGGAACCAAGGCAAACTACCCTGGGAAGGGAGAGGTGAGCGCTGGAGCTGTCTGCCCCATCAGCTCTCACCTCACCCTCGGGTCGTAAGAGTCTCTTCCATTCTCACTGGCCCTCTGGTTGCCTGGTCTTTCTGTCTACTGTTGCTGAACATTGAGCCTTTTGTAGTTGGTGACAAGTCAGGTGGGGTTGTAAAGGTGAAGGGGGAGCAGGCTTAGGGGATGGAAAGGGACTTGTTCTGCTTCCAGTTATGAGCATAGGTGGGACAAATTGTGTCCTTCTATAGCACCTCTCCTTTGTTCAGAGGAGACTTGTGGCAGGTGGTTCTCTGTCTTCTGAATGTTTCTCTGAGTTAGCTGTGTGTGTGTGTGTGTGTGTGTGTGTGTGTGAGAGAGAGAGAGAGAGAGAGAGAGAGAGAGAGAGAGAGAGAGAGAGAGAGAGAGAGAGAGAGAGAGAGAGAGAGAGAGAGTTTTTGTTTTGTTTTCTTTTCTTTTCTTTTCTTTTCTCCCAAAGACCCTAAGGAGTTTCCACAACCTTTGGGTTGAGGGAAGACAAAAAAAAGATATTTCAGTGTTGGCAAATCTTTTGGAGCTTTCAATAGTAGCCATCTGTCGTATGCCTGCCATAGGCTCTCCACCGCTGGTCTAGTTTTAGAAGACTCAGATGGGGAGGCAGTGCAGGCTCCTGAGGCCTGCCGATGGTGCCTCCAAGGACCACACTCCCAGCTGGGCTGGGGAAGCAAGGTGAGGGAGGAGTCAGGCAAGTGACACTTGGGGATTCAGAAGTCCACCTCCTGGATGTTCCAGTGGAAGAAAGAGGGAACGAGCGCCTGCTATTCAAGTGATTTCATGCTCTGGAGAAGTGGGACACTAATGCTATCTGGCATCAACTGAAGCCTAGGGAGAGACAACGGAGACCCCGTTAGGTTCTGGGCTTCAGTTTTCCCTGAGTGCCACCTGCCTGTCCCTGAGTGCAGCCAGCTCAGAGCCAGGCAGGGTGTGAGAAAGACCACCTGCTGCACCCTTTCCCATCCCCTTTTCTGACCCTGCCTCTGAGTGCCTTTGGGTATCCTGCTGCCTCTGGAAGCAGCAGGCCCCTCTAGTCCAGAGGAGCCCTTTCTTTTCTTTCCAAGCTTTTATAACTTTCCTGAGCTGACATAACCACAGTGATGTACGAATGGCCAGATATTCCTTCCAAGGAAAATTTGCTTTTAAAGGTGGAGAGGAGCGATAGATTTCTTGACCCACAGGAATCCCTATTTAGGGTATTTTAGGCAGTATGGCAAGTGGTCAGAAGAAGGCTATTTCTGCTCAGGGCAGGCAGGCTTCTCAGGATACCCTCAGGTCACATCCCTGCACAGTGACAGACCAACCATCAGGGCAGATGAGTGCATCTTCCAAAATCAGCAGAACCCTGACACACTGCCCTGTGGTGAATTTTGGGGGAGGGGCTGCCTGAACCTTCCTCCTTGTAGCCATGTAGTTCCCACACTTCCGATTCATTTCTTCCCCAGGGTCACTGTCCCAGCACTGTGGGCGTATGGCTTCTGCATGGCCTGCATGATCACAGACCTGGGCTGGGGAGAGACTCCTGCTGCCCAAGGCTTTGGGACTATATTTTGTGGATTTTATGTAACTTATATTCAACCCAGCTCCACAAGCATGAATTTAGGCTTCTCTCTAATATCTCATGATTAAGAAACCACATTTAAAATAGCTTTAAAAAACTAAAGGTAAATAACTTCTAGAAAAAAAAAAAAAAAACTAAAGAAAATCTAAACCTTGAACCACAAACGTCTTCCCTTACCATATCTTTCCATCTCTTATCCCATGCTTGGGTAACATAGGGGACTGTGTCTTCCTCGTACCTGGGTGGCACCAAGGTTCTTCTCTGTGGCACCTTCACCCAAGTACTTCACCCTGAGTACTGCCCCAAACCATAGGGCCTGGTCCTGGGATTCAAGAATCATTTCCTGGAGACATTTTCTTTTCAAAGGCAGCTTTAGAACCAGAGACCTGGAAATACACTCCTAGAATAGAGAAGAAAAAGAGCTGTGGGCTTCCCATTCTGTGTAGATTGGCTGCAGCTCTCTCTCCTCTCTCTCTCTCTCTCTCTCTCTCTCTCTCTCTAGCTAAGGCAGCTTTCTGTACACCATGGCTACTTAGTAAAGACATGCTGCTTTTCGGAGAACCAGCTGTGTCTTGCATGTTCTCTCCTTGGTGTCAGTTTAAATTTATTTATACTCAGTAGAATCTTAAAGTTGCCTGGTGACATGGAGTGGACTCTGCATTCTGATCAGCTGTGCCCCAAAATCAAGAAGTTTAATGTGAGCATCACCTTGGACAGAATTGAATGGTGAATGTGGTAGTGCCTTGTCACCCCATCACAAGGCGGGGTGGGGGGAGGCAGAGTGGAGTTTGGTGGGATCTAGAGGGAGGAGCTTGTGCCCGTGTCCCTGGCCTAGTGTCCCTGCAGCCTGCTTTCCAGGCCCACTGGAAACACTACCTTGTGCCCACCCCCTTTTCCCTTTTCTTCTGTGAGCTTGACCCAAGAGGAGCCAGCCAGCCTGCTGAGACCAGCTGCCTGCAAAAGCTGCCAGGCACTCTGGCCTTGTGGGCAAAGGGCAGGGCGGTCAGCATCCTGCTGATAGAACTTAATAGAATTGAATGTATGTGAGAGTTGGAAATTCTGTTAATTTGGTTGGGTCATAAAAGGGCATGAGAAGCAGCAGGAAGCATCCCTGAGGTCCCAGGGACACTGTCTGCTTCCCTCACACTGGGGTCTCAGTGCCGTGGGCCTGTTCCCATTTCTTCTCTTTGATGAGTAGGATAAGTGGTTTCTTCACTCTTAATGTAGAAAAGTCCCCAATACTCCCATCTTCCCAGCCTCCCCCATTACCCATGTACACATGGATGAGCAGGGCAAAGTGGGGCCTTGGACCAGTGAATGTACTCAAGAGAAGCATGGCATCCTGTTGTGTAGGTGCTACCTTTGTTCTGGCTGTGCCAGGGCCACAGCACACATTTCAACCAGCGTAGATGTTGGAACAACCTTTAAGTTTCTTTAAAGAGAGACTGCTGGGCTGCAGAGGGGCAGGGCTGCTCTTGCCTTTTGGTTGTCATTCCATTGTCCCCAGGCCTTTTGACTGACTTGAGGTGCGAGAGGATATTTTTCCTAGTACTTCCTTGTGACCAGAAAATGGCAGCTGGCTAGCTTAGGGGTCTGTCGAGAAAGGCAAGACCTTGGCTCTTGGGCGGAGTGTTATATTTAAAGGCAGACAGGACATCTTGCCACAGCAGGTTTGATCTTGGTCCTGGCAGGCAGGGTCATTCCTTTAGCCCTAGAAATCTAGTTATTGTGACCCTTTACTCCAAGTCAGGCCTCGGTCAGAGAGCTATAGAAGGAGGGCATGGTGGGCCCTATCCTGGAGCCTGGCTGAGGGACCACAGGGGTTATGGGGAGAGGCTCTGTGGCAGGAGACAGTTTCTGAGCTGTCCTGAGACACCAGAGTGGTTGGCCAGGTCTTCATCCTCCAGGGTACCCTGAGGCCTCCTGAGCCTACCACCTTCCCCTTTAGCTCTTCATTGACTCGATTCTGGCACATGAAGTGTAAAGTTGTGGGTCCACATGCTGCAGCCCATACACAGTAATGTAATGTGTCTGTGTCTATCTAACCCTTCCTGACCTGGCCAAGTGTGTGTATGTGCCTGTGTGTGTGTGCACGTGTATAACGTAGTCCATAGTTGGAAATATCTGTATATAGTATCTGACATTTATATGTGAGTGCCCGGTTAGTGCCCATGGTGGTTTTCTGTATTTTAAACTTGTTGCATTAGTTTTATTTTAGGGAAGGGGGAGAGGGGAGTAGGAAGATAGACTCTTAGCAAGATCATTCTTTAGGATTATTAGTCTCCGTTTCCCAATAAGCCTTCATGATGCCCTTTGCAAATAAATGTTCATGTTGTCACTATATACCTGCCTATTTGATTTTTTAAGTAAATTTTTTTCAGATAAAAACACTCTAAGATTGCCAACAGTGCACTGCTCACATTTAGCCACCCCCACTTACCCTGATTTTACCCACCTTAAAAGGAGATAAGAAAGGTGGCCACCCAGATAGAAATCCAAGATTCCCAGCATGAGGGTATCCTGGGAGGTGGGGTAGGAGGCAGGTTCTTCATTCTACCTCACTTCCCATAATCCACGTTGGCTTTTGGGAATTTGGCCTTCTGACTCTCTTCACATCAGGAATTCCCCAGGGTACATCCCGGGTATTCTTTCATTGTGAACTCTCAGAGCTTCAAAGTACGGGGTATATGTATAAACACCATATACAGTAGTTTCCCTGCCAGATTTCATGTGCATCCACTGGTGTGTCTTAACGCAAGTGACAGATGTGTGTACATCTGTAGGTATCTGGGGATCTTCTGTGAATGCTAAATGTGTGGCTGCAAACCTGTGCCCCAGCATTGTGGAAACACCACAGGGAGGTAAAAAGACACAACACCTGGTTTCTGTCCTGCAGAGCTTGGCGTGTCCCTGAAAGAAGGGAGCAAGATAAGCATACAGCAAGTGACTTGTCATTTGACCCAGACAGCCTGTCCAGTGTAGAGGGTGCTGGCTACAGAAACTCTGAAAATGAGCAAGAGCAGCTAGGAGAGACCACAACCTGCCTAGTAGAAGTGGAATTGAGCCCAGGTTCATGTTGAAAACAGACAACACAGAATGGTGGAGGAAAGACAGAGGGTTCCAGGCAGCAAAGGAAAACAGGAGAGGAATTGAGTAGACTGTAGGCTTTAAGCACAGCCTCCATCTGGGAAACAGACTTGATAAGGAAGGCAAGCCTCATTACCAAGGTCGTGCATGCCATGCTATGCCATTTGGAACTGATGGAAAATTGGAGGGCAAAGTTACTGTTTTGGCATTGACTGAAGAAACACAGGAAGGTCCATTTTTTCTTTCCTGGTCTTGAGGACTGAAGCCAGGCCCACACATACTAGGCAAGTGCACTGCTACAGACCTGCCGCATCCCTGTTTTTTAAACTTTTGAGACAGGGCTGAGTTGCCCAGGTGTGACTTAAAATTTCTATCTTTCTACCTCCTCCTATGTAGCAGGTATTACAACAATTTGTTTTTGTTTTTGTTTTCCGTGTTTGAACTCACAATCTTGCACTTGCCAGGCAGGCACTTGTGCCACAGAGCTATCTCCCTGGCTCCTATTACAACAAATTTTGCATACATTAGTACAAATGCATGTACAGTGGGTTGGGAAAGAGAGCAACTGGAGACCAGCTGGTTAAGAGAGGGCTACAATCAAGGCCAGTGCTGGAAGGGTAGGCCTATTGCTGAGCAACAGGGGGAGAGCAGAGCTGGGGTGCACTAACGGCAGAAAAGGGACCTTGAAACTTGAGCCTGAGGGATTGTCAGAGGAATCTGTGTACAGTGTTATGCTTACAGACATGTATGTCTCCACAACATGTATATAAGGGGGTGAGACCATGTATTTGAGGATATATGTGAGGAGCTGATATGATTGTCAGCTCTGGCACTCAGCTTCTCAGTGATAAAAGATGAGCACATCCATTTCCTCCTTTAGTCCTCATAACCCTCATGTTAGGCAGGGAGGGATAAAGGACAAAATAATCCTGGAGACCTTTGATGCCTTGAGTCTGGACAGTGAAGAGCACAGCCAGGACCCAGATGCAAGGCATAATTGCAGCTTCTGCTTCCACCACACAGAGAACCCATCTGGCATGGGTTTGCCCACCTGACTACCTTGATCACTCATGTAGCAGTAGTAAGGGCAGAAAATGGAGTCATCCCAGTTTCTGTTGACTGAGTCACCTTGGACCACCAAACTATCTGGGCCCTGTAGGGTGGGGGCATGAAGGGCACGTTCTTCCCACTCTATCTCCTAATGAGATATGCAACATCACTTGACCATATGGAAGCCATTATGTTCCCTTCCACTAGATGCTAGCCTTTGATGGCTGTGTATTTAATTTTGCATTTCGTTCGCAGTCTACATTCAAGTCACAGACGGCTATGAAATTTGACAGGCTTTATTTCCTAACTACAGACAGCTTCAGACAACACAAGGCAAGGGAGAGCTGAGGGGCAGGGGCTGCGGGGCGGCTCCCCCATCCCCTGCTGGCGGGGCACCCTTGTCTCACTGGCCCTTCTTGTGGGCATTCTTGATGATGGCATTCTTGAACAGCGTCACCAGCGGCGTCTGGCTCTTCTCTGTGCTCATGAAACCGCCATAGCGCTTGTCCTTGCGCGGGGTGCCCCAGCGGAAGTGCTCCATGCGGTAGGGCCCGTCGTCCTTCTTCTCGGCCGCAGCCACCTCGGCATCGGCCTCGGCCTCAGCCTCAGCCACCAGGCCGAAATCCAGGTCGTCGCGGCCGGGCGCCGCCGCGGGCCGCTCCCCGGTCAGCTCCCTCTTGAACTCGAGCGGAAAGGCCTCGGCCGACTCATCCTCCGCGCCGTTCGGGTACACCTTTACCGGGCGCCGCTTCTTGCCCACCGGCTTGCCCCAACGGAAGTGCTCCATGGAGTAGGAGCGCTTGCCCTCGTGCGGGCCCGGCCCGGCGCCATCGCCGCGAAACTCGGGATCGCCAGCGGGCAGCGGGACGCGACCTTCGCCCGCCGCGACCTCCTCCTCGCGCTTCTGACTCGCGCCGCCGCTGCTGTTCCGGCGGCCGAAGCGGTCCCAGCGGAAGTGACCCATGACGTACTTCCGGGGATTCTCGGTCAGTGGCTGCTCGTCGCCGTTCCCCGGAAACACTGGCGTCTCCGCCGAGAGATCGGGTTTGCAGGTCCGGATGCACTCCTTGGGGAGAGCGCCAGTCGTGAGCAAGGACCAGTGCTAGGGCCGCCGCCCCTCTGCACCTCGCACAGCCCTCCCCACATGCGATGCCATGTCTCACTTCGAGGCCCGCCCTGCCCAGTCTGGGGCACCGGATCTCTCACACTCTGGGACGACACATCATTCCGTCTCATGTTCTTATTCCCCCCTGCGCAGACTTCATCCCACTCCGTGATTCACTTATCTGACCTTACTGGTTCAGGGGGAGCAGGATGTTACCATTATATGCCTAATGTATAGAAAATGTTTGCAAAGGGACAGATGGGTGGTAACTAATGACTTTGTGACTATCGAGGACATAGATATGGTCCAGAAGAGGAATGGGGATGAAATTTAGGAGAGAATCTGGGTAATGCAAGTCTAGCTTTGAAACACCACCCCCCCCGCCTTTTTTTTTTCAGTACCACGGATAGAACTGCTTGTCAGGCAGGTGCTTATGCCACTGAGCTATCTCCCAGGCCCCGTGAGGCCCATATTTATTAACGATGCTTCGATCTTTCTCTGAAAACCTAATTCAAGCTTTATCCCATCCCTATCTGAGCACCATGTCTCAAAAACTTTCCTGTACCCCGTGGGCCCTTTTCTCTGTTTCTTTTGAGTTTAGCTAATCTTGTACTTCCCCCCAGGTAGTGAATTTTGGGATAGAGTTATTCATTTCCCTTCACCTCGTCAAGACTAGAGAGAGACATGCAAAACTGGGGTTATTTTCATTACACATGCTATGGAGCCTGTGTCTGCTGTCCCTGAGCCCAGAGGATTCAATTGTGGTAATACCATATTTGCTTAGGAAAATGATCCCTAGGCTGCAGTTCAGTTACTTGGGAACCACAGAGGAGAAAGCAGAAGGCTCTCATCCACTACTGAGTTGGGAGTTTTCAAATGCACATACATAGAATTATTGAAACTGCAAAATATTAACAGTAGAAAAGTAGAGCTATTTAGACTTCCCTCCCCTAAACAGATGGAACAGGAGGCTCAAGAAGATGAAAGAACTTTTTCAAGGTCCCCTCCACTCACTGGTGACAGAAGTGAGACTAGAACCCATGGCCTCTGACTGTGTCCAGGGCTCATTTCCTGGTGAGCGCTCAGCAAGAGAGGCTGTGCAGTGAGTATCTCTAGTCAAGTCCCTTGAGTATCTCCAGAATTAATCAGAATTCCCTGGGCTCTTTTTTTCTATTTTATATGAAACATGAAAAGCACTCTACATCTTTGAGGAAATCTCTTCCTTTATCTTAACTCAGTTCTCTCTTGGTAAAACATTCAAGATATAGTGTGGGCATTTCACTCTCTTGCTAGGCTCTCATATGTGTGCATGTATACACACACACACACACACACACACACACACACACACACACACACACACACTTGCAGTGTCTGAAGAGAGTGCTAGCCCAGCATGCTTCTGGCACAATTGCTAAGAGCTTTGTAAACTGTCATTATTCCAGGAAAAGCATGAAGTGTTTGGCACCAGTTATCAAAAACTGATACCTTGATCTTTTCTCCTCTCTAGAGATGTTTATGGAAATACCTACCTGGCTTCATAACTGGTAGTAGATAAAGGGAGGAAAATATATGAAATTAAAGTAGTAAGTGAAGCCGGGCGTGGTGGCACACGCCTGTAATCCCAGCACTTGGGAGGCTGAGGCAGGCGGATCAGTGCAAGTTCGAGACCAGCCTGGGCTATAAAAGTGAGCTCAAGGTCAGTCTAAACTGCATAGTGAGGCCCTGTCTCAAAAAGACAAATAAAATAAAAAAATAAAATAAAATTTATTTTAAAAATAAAATAGTGATGGATAGTGAGACCCTGTCTCAAAACTAGAATAAATAGTAAGTGATGTGAGGTTATTTAAAAATGAATGAATTGGGGACTAAAATGTTCAAGACATGGGATCAGTTGATGGAACAGTTACTGTTATGATGCTGTCACTAAACTTGTCAAGTAGTGTGGTATCTCCCTAGGAAACAGGACAGGGAGTAAGGCTGATAATCAGCAGTCGGGGACTAGATCCTTCTCCATGAAGCTGTTTTCTCTCTGTCTCTTTGCCTCTCTGTCTCTGTCTGCCTGCCTGCCTGTTTCTCTCTCTTTCTCTCTCCTTCCTCCTCTCCCTATTTCCCCCCTCCTTGAGCCAGGACCTCACTACGTAATCCAGGCTGACCTCAAACTCTCATCAGGCTCTTCTTGCCTCAGCCTCCCAAGTGCTGGGGTTACAGAAGTGCAACTCCCCACTGAGATTTTGCTTCCTTCCGTTGGTCCCATTTAGACTTCACAGCAGAGTTTTGCTTGTTTCCTGGGTTTCTTCACTTCCAGTTAATGGAAATGAATTACCCTTTCTTCCCCACAGCCTTTTGTTTTGAGCTGTCCCAGCCCCAGTCCCACCTGATGCCCAAACCAAGGTGGCATCTGTGGCCCACATACCAGCAGGTTGCTTTCTGTGGTGAGCTCCTGGCACTGGCTGCTCTCCAGGCACCAGCCACGCACTTCTATGCAGGCCTGAAGTAGCAAGGCCAGCAGCAGGGGCCCCGAGCGGCTGTAGCACGATCTCGGCATCTTCCAGGTGGCAGGCTGAGGCTCTGCAGAGGCAAACAAGATTGGTGGGACCCCTGCAAGGAGCAGAACAATGTTGGACACTCACCAGGAAGGACTGAAAGCCAACACCAACAACACTTACTCATGCAGTCCAAGGCTTTTTGAGGTCAGGAGCAGCATTGAGAAGCTGAGAGATGGTGTAAGGTGGAGTTGTGGGGAAGAGAAGAACAAGACCTAAGAAAACTATGACCATTTTCCCCTTATCTCTGTTAAAACTAGACCCCCTCCTAAAAAAAAAGATGGGCAGTGAAAGTTATTTGGGGGATTCGCTTGATCCAGCCATTTATTTGAGGGAGGAGGAATTAAAGCCTACAGGAAACAATTAGATTTATGTGTGAAGCATAGTAAAGCTAAATTCTACTTTCAATATAGAGCTTTCTTATTTCATTGCCTCCTTGAGGCTAGAGTTGTAATGCTAGATCCAAAAGGTGGGAATAACTTGAGAAAGATGGACTCCAAAATGCCTGGTCAATATGATCATTTTTCTTCTTCTTTTGCCAGCATCCTCTTATTCCTCTGAAACACCATTTTCTGTAAATATTAGATTTGCAGAAAGGGGCTTAAAACTCCAGGCCCATTAGTCAAAGCCTCAAACAACCTAATCTGATGTCCTGTATAGTCTCAGGTAATCACTGTTGCCTAGACTCAAGTAATTTGGGAGAGGTTTAGCTTTAAAACCAATTCTCTGGTTCCTCTGGACACCACACATTAGACCTCTTGTTCTCCAAGTCTCTCCCTTATAGTCTGAAATAGGTGGGCTTGAAGAGGATGTAGGTGTTGAGGGGGAAATATGTACAGTTAGGTTGGAAGGGAGCTAACAAACATCGTGAGTTGCCACAGGACATACTGTGGAAGAATCCAGGGAGTCATCTTTGGGCAAAGGCTGAGGTCAAGAGGTCAGAAGGAAACCAGAGAGGAGCACCCAGGGAGCCTCTGGTTCCTGGTACCCAGCTCTGTCCCTTACACTGATAGGTCTTGTGTTGCAGTGTCCCCCTCACCCAAGCGGACCCATGCCATGGCCTGTAATCAGCTCACCACTGACTTTCTGATCATTTTGGATTTCAGAAGATCATCTCCTCCCACTCTTAAGAGATCTAATTAGATAAGGGAAGTGTTCATAATTAAGTTATGATGACTTAAGGATCTTGTCACTCCTAATAAATATTTACACTTTAAAATAAATTTGTCTGAGCCAGTGAGATAGCTCAGCGGTCTAACGTGCCTGCTTAGGCAAGTTTAGGCAACCTCAGGGACCGTGGTTTGATCCTGGCACCACATGCTGCACCAGCCCCAACCCTAGGGCAGGCTGAGCTGGGCATAACATAAATAAAGTTTTAAAAAATAAAATTGCCTAAAAGAAATCTCAGAGGAGGTGGGAAAGTATAAAAGATCAAGATATCATATGTATTTGTACCAATTATAATACACGTATATTAATTTTTAAAGTGGTAGAAGAAAGCTCTCCTTTGGAGAAATGTGAGCCAAATCTTTCTTAGGGTGGCTTTGGCAGTGAAAAGATCCTTGATGCCCTCATTGTCCACTTCAGAAAGCCACTTCCTTCTCTCCACCACACCCTCCCTATTCCCTAAGAGCTGGGCCACTCTTAGGGATGGATGCCCAGCTAGGGCCCCGCATTTTTAAAGCAGCCACTAGATGGCGCCATCAGCCAGAGAGCTTGCCCAGCAACTCCTGTATTAAGGGAACACCGGAAAAGCTTTGGTCAGCCAACGTTGCTGTTCCATCCTAGCTGAGGACAGGCTGCTCCGTTGTAGTTTGCTCCCGCTTTCTTTCTTTTTTCTTGTTTCAGAACTTTATTTATTTTTGTGGCCGGCTCATCCTGCCCTGAGGGCAGGGCTGGCGCAGCATGTGGTGCCGGGGATCAAACCGCGGTTCCTGCAGCCACCTAAGCTTTCCCAAGCAGGCGCTTTAGACCACTGAGCCATCCTGCCGATCCCCTGCTCCTGCTTCTGTGGAAGCAAACAACCTGAATTCAGTGCCCAAACCAATTAGATTCAAGCACTGATTCATGCAGCACTTTCAGGTCAGAATTAAATCCACTGATTACAGGAGAAGCAGAAAAATGGTAGACAGCATAACATATTAGTAGAGAAATATCATGCAGATCCAATGGTCTCAACTGTGTGTGTGTGTGTGTGTGTGTGTGTGTGTGTGTGTGTTTCAGTACTAGAGACTGAGCCCATGACTTTCACACTGAACTACAACCCCAGAGTTTTTAATTTTTAAATTTGGGACAAGGTCTCAATCACTCAGTTGCTTAGGCTGGGCTTGAACTTGCAGTTCTCCTGATTCAGCTCCCCAGAGAGTAAGTGTGGTACTACCACAATCAGCCCCTCAACTATATTTTAATTCTCAAAGCTGACCATTCTGGAATGATGGCCAGGGCCAGGGAGATAGCTCAGTGGCATAAAACCTGTCTGAGGTGACTTCCATTTTCTAATGGCCTCCATCATGATTTCAGGTTTTTCCTGAAAAGCCTTCAGAGTATTTCCTCTCCTGTCATATTGCCCATGCTCTACAACATAGTAACATTCTTGTTCCCCCACCCCTCGGAGCACCTGGTGCATTTGCAAAAAGTTAGATAAGACCCAAAAGATAACTCAGCAGACTAAGTACCTGCTTAGGCAAACTCAGGGTCCAGGGTTCAGTCACCGACACTGCATGCTTCACGGGCTCACCCGGGCATGCTGAGCCAGCCACTGAGTCTGGGTGCGATGGCACACATCTGTGATCCCAGCACTGGGGAGACTGAAAACAGGAGGAACACTACAAGTCCAAATTACATAGTGAGACCCTGTACCAAATACATAAATATATATATTTATGTATGTTTATGATATATAATAAAAAGTTAGATGGTTTGCTGAAAACAACTTGCTTTGTTTTGTGTGTTTTCCATCTCTTTCTCTCTCTCCCTGTGTGTGTGTGTGTGTGTGTGTGTGTGCGTGCTGATGCAGGGTCTCACTGTATAGTTCAGGCTGCTCCTGAACTCACTACCTAGTCCACGCTGGCCTTGAACTTATGGTGGTCCTTATGCTCAGCCTTCCAAGTGCTGGGATTGCCAGCATGCACCACCACACTCGGCCCTCCTTTGTACTGTTTTTAATAGGCAACAAAGTAATATAGAAGATACCATATGTGCCTTTTTTTTGTAAGTAGAGAGCATAAAAATCCAATTGAAAGCCCTGAAAACTAGAAATTTACAACTTACTAATCTTGACATTATAATAGAGCTACACTAATTAAGACTTCATATACATGGGTCTCTGAATGAAATAAAATGTTATTGCAAAACTACATTGGTTGTGCCCTTCTGTGAAAATTAGAGAAGCAGAGGTGCAGGTTTATTTTTGCACAGTAATGAACATTAGTCAAGCCCTATAACAAAAATGTCAAAGGAATATAAGTAATTAGGTGGGCCCTAATCTCTACATACTGTAAATTGATGAAACAAATGCACTTTTATTTCACTTGACTCCTTCCACCCATTTTTGTGAAAAGCACCCACTTACACATGAAGAGTTTGGAGAATCCAGAAGATCGGGGATCAGCCCGCCCTACGTTGGAAACTTCCTCTCCCCTAGCCTCCTATAGTGCAAAGCGCTGTAGCCTAGGGGTGAACTGTCCACACTGCGGCCCTGCCCAGAGCATCCTAAACCAGACGCCGCGTTTCAGGACGACGGACAGCTCCGCTAGTCACCTGTCTTTAACCCCACCTAGGTCTTGGAGTGGAGGGACTCCAGCGTCCTGTTTTGTAGTGACTCCAGATTGTGGTAATCATCGTGGCGCATCGGCCTCTGCGCTAAGGGGGCCAGGGAAATGAGGATTGAGGTGTCTAAATTTTAAAACTTTGTAATGCAAGGAGTTTGTGACAGCCTTTTTCTCTCCCGCCCCATTTCCAATATTACCGTCAAAGTATATGGTATCTTAATTTGAAGAACTGACATAAATTCAGAAAACAGGGGACGCGAAGAACCTCCTGAGATCTACCCGTAGGGCGTGGGAAGTCTCTCCCCGGTTTTCCCACCTGAGCGCCGGGACCTTCGGAAGCCTGCATCCCCGGGATCGCAGCCTATGGAGTCTCAGCTCTTTGCCCACCGTCCAACCGCTGTGTTGACGGCTCAGTCAACCCAGGAAGTTTGCAAAGAACGAGGGCCCACTGTGCCCATCCTCTGTCGGGACCGGTGGGGCAACGCCAGGCAGGGCAGGTGGTCCAGGGAGGTCTGCGCTGCTGCGCCCTTACCTGTCGAGGGGCTGCTGCGTGGGGACCAGGACGCTCGGCGGCCTCTCTCGGTCCCTTCTCTCTCCCAGCGGCTCCTCCTTCGCCGACGCTGAGTTTCTGTCGCTCTCCAGGGTCCTTATATACTTGCAGGGCTGGTCGTGACCTTCCTAACGGCGATTCTCCTGCGCAAAAGCAACTCTGTGGCCAAGAGAAGGGGGGCTGTGGGACGGGAGGGGGCTTCCAATAGGGACTGAGTGCAACCAGGCGTCCTGAACAGCGGAGGCTGGCATTAGCACTGTCCTGCTGAAGGGAGCACCTGGCAGCTGGTGGTCCGGAAGAACTTAATTAAAGATGGTATTTTGTGTCCACTTAGGTCAGACAAAGGCTTAGCATCCCGGTGTGGGGCAGGCATAGCGCGCCTCTGATGTTGTTGAGGAGAGAATGACAGTACCCAGGTACCTGTGGGAGCTGCCACCTGTCTTTTTGGCATTTGGAGGTAAATATCCCCCAAAGGGGTGCATTTTTTATGCTGCTAATTCGTCCAACATTTGAAAATGGTGATATGAGGAGGAATGGCATATCTCTCTCTCCCTCTCTCCCATTTTGGGGAAGAGGGAAGGAGCAGAGGTCAAGAATCACTCTCCTTGGGCCCCTAAACAGGGTGCTTCTGGGAATAGGAAGTGGACTGCACTATCCCCCAGGCTTCCTTCTCTGCCCTGAACTCTAAGAAAAATGTCCTGTGAATAAATACAAAGTCATTAATTGGAAGGAATGGCACACTGTGAAAAGCGGCTGAAAGTCCTCTCCCTCTGACCTTTGACCCCTCCCTGTGACCATGACCTGGCCTGGAGGCCTTCTGTCTTCCTTGGTCACCAGTCTGGTCCTGAACTGTGGCTTGACACTAGGCTCAAATTATTAGGAAAGGGAACAGAGGACAGCACCCAAACACTGACAGAAAGAATCTACTGAACTTGGATGAAGAAGCAAAACCAAATTGTGAGGAGTTGCTGGGTGTGGTGACTCATGCCTGTAATCCCAGCATTTGGAAGTTGAGACAGGGGGGATCATCCTGAGTTCAAGACCAGCCTGAGCTACACAGTGAGCTCATGTCCACTCTGAAGTATGCAGAAAGACCTTGTCTGAAAAAAAAACAAATTGTGAGGAGTGTTGAATGCAACAGAGAGGACGGGGACTCAACTGAACTCCAAACCCAGGTGAACACTTAGTCTCCAGATGCAGGAAGTTTGTTTATTCCCAATTAGCCTCTTTTGGACTTCAAAACTCCCCTAAGAAATCCATTTTTCTGGATGGTAACACTGACTGTCCATTCAGCAATCTTTTCCATTGGTCCATAAGATGGAACTAAGCTCTTTAAATAGTAATTAAGGTGCTATATTGCCTGGCCCAGCCTCTTCCAAGGGCCTCTCCTGGCTCATCTTGCATCCCAGCCCCTCAGCCATCCCCAACAGCCACACTCCTGTCAGCACTACATTTGTTTCTCCAAGCTGCTCCCTCAACTAAAGCTCTCCTCCTCCCTCACATCACCAGAAACTTGGGCTTGCACGAAGGCCTAGCTTGTCAAGCTTTCCCTGTTGTCTTCAGTCCTCTATGGTCATTTTTCCTGCTGATGCCTCTGTTCTTCCCAAACCCCAGTCTCAGCTCCTCTATACATGTGGCTTCCAGGATGTGGACTAATTCCCTTCCATCTTTTATCCTCTCCTTTCCACCCACCTTTGTTTTGGCACCACTAGCCTTGTGAAATTATCAATTAGATAGTCATTGTTTTCTTCTTCCTCTCCTCCTTTTTCTTCTTGTTATTATCACTGGTTGTGGTGGTGGTGTTACCGGCACTGGGAATTGAACCCAAAGATCTTCACACTAAGCTACACCTCAAAAAATTTGTACATTTTTTTTTTAATTTCAAGAAAGTCTCCCTAAGTGACTAAGTTGCTAGGCTGGGCTTGAACTTGTGATCCTCCAGTCTCATCAGCCTCCCAGTGTTGAGATTATAGGCATGCACCACTACATCCAGAGTTTCTTTGTCATTTCTACAACCTTAGGAGGCAGCTGGTCAGACAAGGGTCAGAGTGGCCCAGCTTCAGTCCTGCTGTCAGCCAGGTTGTTTGTTATATCCAGAAGAATCTGCTTTGCTGGACTGGAGTCAGCATTAGGCAGTACAGGCCATTGTTTATCAATGGGCAAGATGGGGACTGGGACCTCAAAGCAGGTCTGGGTGAAGAGTGGCTGGAACATGGCCCAAATCATGCTGCTGGACTCCAGTGGAGAAAGAAAATCGAATCAGTGCCAAGAACAAGAGCCACAAGTGTCATTGCCTCTGCCATGGGCAATAAATATGAATGTGACTCCTGGCCTCTTGATGAACTCTTGTGGATTATTTTTTTTGGGGGGACTGGGGTTCAAACTCACAACCTTGCACTTTTCAAGCAGGCACTTGTGCCACGAAGCTATCTCCCCAGCCCCAAATTACTGATTTTTCAGTGTCAAACCTTTGCTGATTTTTCAATGTCAAGACTATCATGAGATTAACCTGTAATTTTCCTTTTTTGTGAAATTCCTGCCGGATTTTGGTTTCAAAACTAAGTTGTCCTCATTTAAGCAAGTTGGAAATCCCTGCCTCCATTTCTCAAATGCAGCAGATTTTGTGTACAGTATTCTGATTTCTTCCTGAAATGTTTGAAATTATTCATCAGTGATGCATCTGAGTCTTTAGTTTGTTTGGTGAATAGTTTTTTGTTTGTTTGCTTTATTTTTGTACAGGGTCTCACTATGCAGCTCAGACTCATAGTGGTCCTCCTTTTTCAGCCTCCCCAGTGCTGGGATTAGAGGCGTGTGCCACCACACCCAGACTCAGTAGCCAGTTAGCAAGCCTGAGGGCAGGGTCAGCATGGCATGTGGTGCTGGAGAACAATCCCTGGTTCCTGAGCTTGCCTAAGCAGGTGTTTAGTCTGCTGAGCTATCTCACCAGCCCTTTTTTCCCTTCAAATTTTACTTTTATTTTTCTTTCTCATTTTTCTGTTACCAGGGACCAAACTCAGGACCTTGTGCCTGCCAGATAGTCACTTGTGCCACTGTGCTATGTCCCCAGCAACAGTTTTTTTAAAAGAATTTTATTTATTTATTTATTTGTTCTTGTTTCAGAACTTTTATTTGTCTATTTATTTTTATGGCCAGCTCAGCCTGTCCTGAGGGCAGGGCTGGCACAACATGTGGTGCCGGGGATCGAACTGCGGTCCCTGCAGCCGCCTGCAGGTGCTTTAGACCACTGAGCCATCCTGCCAGGCCCCCCAGCAACAGTTTTTAACTATAGCTCAATGTTATAAATAGCATAATTTCCATTGTCTATTTCCTCTTGTGTCAATTGAAATGTGTATTTCTAGGAATTTGCTAATTTAATCTAAACTCTTTAATTTACAGGCTCAAAATTATATCTTCTTAGCATCTAAGGAATCTGTAGTTATGGTTCTCTCTCACCTCTGACATTAATAACTTGTGTCTTCTTTTTAAAACTAGTTTTCTTGGGGCAAGTGAAATAGCTCAGAGGTCTAAAATGCACATAGATATGGCTGTAAAGTTTTGATATGTACACAGTTTTGATATGCCATATTTTCAATGCCACTTAGTTCATATAATTTCTTATTTTCATTGAGATGTCTTCTTTGACCCATGGATTACTGAGAAATATTCCAGTTAAAATCCAAATATTCAGTGGCCAGGGAAGATAACTCAGCAGCATAAGCATATGCCTGGCAAGTGCAAGTTCCTTATTTTGATACCTGGTAACAAAAATAAAAAGATTTTTCCAAAATTCCAAACATTTTGGATTTTCTAGATTTTTTTTTTTTTTTTGCATTTTAGATAAGTTTTTGAAGTAATTTCTAGTTCAATTTCCCTTGAATCAGAGACCGTGTTTGATTTCAGCCCTTTGACATTTTTCAAGGCCTGCGTAATAGACTTACGGGCCAGAATCACCAGTGTCCCATCCCTCACGCCCTTGAAGAGGATTTGTATCCTGTGGGTGCTCAAATACTCTGAGCATTTTCATACCTATAGCCTTTCTGATTATTTGCCATCCTATTCTAGTAGTGAGAGAAATATGCTCCAATATTTACTTATCTCTCCTTTTGGCCCTGACATAAAACAACACAACTCTTTCTAAAAGTCAAAGTAGGAGTGAGGGCAGTACAAGTTAAAGGAGAAAGATAGCTAAGGGCTCTGCAGCCTGCTCCAGCCTGGTTGTACTCTGGGAGGGATAAGCCAGCAGAGGGGCAGAAACTCAGACTACATACAGGTGAAAAGAACCAAATACTCCCAATCTGAAGCAGCTCAGAGAGCAGATGCAGAGGAACGTGTACCCCTAAACAGGGGGCACCTCCTTCAGCCTTAGCAAGGTGACACGGGGAGGAGGTGCAGACGGGTGTGTGGAGGCCGATGCAGAGGAAGTGCAGAGATGATGCAGCTGCCGACCCAGCGGGATGCAGGTCCACTGCCTGGGATGATTCTTACTGGCTCCTCGCCCTGTCCCCTGGGCTCCTGCTCCTTTCTCTGTTATCTTTCCTTTCCTACAAGTCAGATTTTGCAGCTGAGTAGTCTCCTTGCTTGCCTCCTATCTATAGTGTTTAAGGAGTTCAAAATCCTTCTTTGTTTTATACTTGGGCTCAACCACTGCCTGTCACGGAAACTCCATGGGGTCGTATGCCTGACGCTCCCCTGCCGGGGCCTGGCTCCTGGTTAGCCCTACACAAGTGCCTTATCCTCCATGCCATTGAGGGCTGGCAGGAGGGAGGCAAGGAAAGAAGGAAGAAAAGAAAAAGGAAGGGAGGGAAAAAAGGAAGGTGGGAGGGACAGAGGGAGGGAGGGATGGAGGGAAGAAGAGAAGGAGCAGCCGCTGAGTCAGAACCTTTGGATGAGTCACTGAACGCCTCTCCTGGGCAGGCTCCTAGGGATGGGCCATGTCCCCACACCTGGCTGCGTCATGCCAGGTGGCCATGGGTGCAGGTCCAGTGCTGCTCTCGTCATCCCAGCTTTTCACCTTTAAGAATTTAATTGGAATAGAAATATCACTTGGGTGTGAGTGCGTTACAAGGGCAGGTGCCGAAGAGGCGTCCTGGGGAACGGGCGGCAAAGGGCCTGGAGGACAGCACCGGAACAACGGGGCTGACAGAGTCCAATACTGGAGGGTGGCCTTGCCCTCAGCCCTCGGGTACTGGGGGACAGTCCACTGAGAGAGGAGAGGTCCTAGGAATGAGGCCGCAAGCACCTGCACAGGGCAGCCTCAGCTGGAACACATATAAGCTCCAGCCTTGAGCATCAGAGTAAGGAAGCCCAGCTCCCCACCCCTTGTAGCCAGCAGCCTCACCTCATATCGGAACCTCTGGCCCTTCCCAGGGCCCCTGTCAGAAGGAGCCTTCGCCTCTCACCCTTCTGCAGTGTGAGCCAAAGGGGGTTCAACCTGCTGGGCTGGTGGCCCTGTGTGCAAGGGCACAACTCCCAAACCACTACACAGGATGTTTGCAGTGAGGTGGTCTGAGAAGAAGGCAGGAGAGAACAAGAAGGGGTGCCAGGGCAGGGGCACAGAAGTTGTGACTCCCCAAAGTCCACCCCTCTCCTCTGTGGAGGAGGCTAAAATAGGGAGATGGCCCTGCTGTGTCATCTGAACAAGAAATGACCCAGCATTGGCCCCTTCAAGTGAAGGTGGGAGTGTGGGGTGCAGAAGAAGCAGGATGTGGGGTGCATGATGCAGGACATGGGACGAGGGATGTGTGCTGCTTTCCCAGAACTCTCACCCTGGTGGCCACAGGGCCAAGGGCAGCTCTGGGTTGCCTCTGGCTCTCCCAATCCCTATCAAAGCCTAAGGCTTCTTGCCTTGCAGTTATCCTCCCTGTTTCAAAGGTAAGAAGAGGAGACACTGAGGCCCTGGCCTACAGGCTGGAAAAGAGGATGCTACCTGCTGAGGGTGGCACAGATGTCAGGAGAGGGGCTTCCTGTTGAGGGGACAAAGCAGGGGTGCAGCCTCTAAGGGACAGGATGGCCTGATAGCCCTCTGGGGGTGGGAGGAAAAGAGAGGGAGGGGGACAGCATGCAGAGTAGGCAGGTGGTAGCCCAGGGGTGGAGGGAGTGAAGGCTAAGGTAGAAAAGAGATTGGTGAGAGAGGGATAAGTCAGCGTCCCTGACAAGGAAGGGTCAGGAAAGAGCAGTGGCCAGGCCTTGGGGAGGAAGAAAGAAATGGGTGCATTTCCATGTGGGGCAGGGGGCTGACCTGGGAGGACTGAGAAGCAGATGGGAAAATGGGTCAGAGGCGTTTCTCGGGGCAGAAAATGGCTCAGGTGGGTTGGCACTGAAGCCACCCTGTTCCAGTCTACCCCAGCCAGGCCAAGTGGGCGATGGATACTGCACCACACTAATGGGAAGCAGCCCACTGTGACAGAAGTATTTTTCTGGCATGCCCAGTGCCTCAGTTTCTCTTCTCTCACTGCGGGGACAAATACTCAACAGTCAAACTAAAGGAAGGATAGGTTTTTTTTTTTTTTTTTTTTTTTTTAAGAATTTTTTTTATTTTTTTTTTTTTTTTTTTTTTTTTTTTTAAGAATTTTTTTTAATTTTATTTATTTATTTTTTTCTTGTTTCAGAACCTTTATTTGTTTATTCACTCATTTTTTATGGCGGGCTCAGCCCGCCCCGAGGGCAGGGCTGGCGCAGCATGTGGTGCTGGGGATCGAACCATGGTCCCTGAAGCCACCCAAGCTTTCACAAGGAGGCGCTTTAGACCACTGAGCCATCCCACTGGGCCCCCAGGATAGGTTTATTTAGCTCACAGTTGCTGGAGGTTTCAGTCCATGCTCAGCTGGCTCCAAGGGCAGACTTGCACATGGCAGACAGCAACCTTTCATGGAGGTGGCAAAGAGCAGAGAGCAGAGGAAGTGGCAGCAGCTCAGGCAGCTAGCTAGCCTCTGTCCCCTCCTTGCACTGTAATGCAAATTATCTGGCCCAGGGCAGGTGCAGCATCCACTCCCATAATTATCAATCAAAAACTCCAGAAGCCTCCTATGAACTGTATGAGGCCTTGGGGGGACACCTATACACAAACCATAACACCCAGATTTGGTCCTATCATTCATTCACCCCACAGAGGTTTCTGGACCCCTCCATGTGCCAGGACAGACCTAGGCCCTCCTTGCAAAAGGCTTCAGCTCCCACAATGAGAACAGGAATAGTGCAATCAATGAATAACTGCCAACAGTAATAAATTCAAGGAAGAAAGCAGAGGAGGAGATGAGGAAGGGAAGGATGGAAGCTTCCTAGCAGAAGAATCAACTGAGTCCAGCATCCTGGGACTGGAAAAGAGAAAAGGGTTCTGGAAGCTACTGGAGAGTGAGAGGAAGGGGAGGGAAGTAGCCTTTAGAGGGGTGGATCCCTGAAGACTGGGGTTGAGGCTGTTTCTGTGGCTGGGGAAATGTCCTTTAAGATGGGTGATGTAGGAAGTTAAAAGAATTAAGATATGTTATGTACATGTAGCAATTCTTCATAATGAACATAATCGTTATATGCTGTAAACATATACTAATAAAAGCTAAAGCAAAAATTATAAATTTTTACTTAAATGAGTGATTTGAGGTGTTTTGCCTAGAGATATTCTTTGAATGTTCTGAATCTGTTTTGTTTTTGTTTAGGTGTCAGATTGCTGCCTTTGCCTTATCAATTTGGTTAATTTATGGACTTATAGTGTCTTTGGATGTGATGGGTCTAGAAGGGGTGAAAACAAGTGGCTGGGGATGTAGCTCAATGTAGAACACTTGCATAACATGCACAAGACCTCCTGGGTTCAATTCCTGGTCCTGATACAAGGTTCTTGGGGGCTGTGCACATCTAGAGGTGCTTTTCAGGTTTTTGTCCTGCAGAAAGAATTAATTAAGATAATCACAACAGGGAGCAAGGTTTTACATCAATTAACGAATTAAAAATAAGAAAACATACACGTTTTGCAGAGTGAGCATGGGCCCATTAAAAGCAGGAAAAGAAATACACTCCGCAGGGTAACAGCGCACCACAGAAAGGGCTTCAGCTGATCATCAGCTTAATGGCAACCATCCTTTGTATCACCCTTGTATTTGGCATCAGATCTCCGCTGCCCTATCAAAGCCATGTTTGATTTCTGAGGAACTGAAGAGAGAAGATTAGGATGTTACAAAAGCTGTTAGGGACGTAGGCGTGATCTCTTTAACTGCAAGATCCCTGAGACAGGCACAGAACAGGTCCCAAAGCCCTGCACCTAGACTTCTCATGAGAGCTGGAACAGGATTTTAGTAGGACGTCCTGGCCCAGCACTGCCTCTCAGAACCCAGATGTAGAAGTTCTCAGGGCTTTCCTCAAAATTTAGATTGCCATGAAGACCTTGCTAATGGTAGCCTTCCACAGTTTCCCATGCTATTTTTCCCAGAAGCAACACGTACTTTTTTTTTTTTTCTTCTTCAGTACTGGAGATTGAACTCAGGACCTTGTGATTGCCAGGCATGCACTTATTCTACTGAGCTATCTCCCCAGTCCAATGTGTACTTCTTTTTTTTCTATGGCCAGCTCAGCCTGCACTGAGTGTGGGGCTGGCACAGCATATGGTGCCGGGGATCGAACTACCATCCCTGTGGCTGCCTAATCTTTCCTAAGCAGGCGCTTTAGACCATCTCGCCACCCCCCCAACATGTACTTTTATCTTTGTTCTCTCCCTCTTGCTCTATTACTTGGCCCGAGTTTACTGTGGAGCCAGTTTCTCTCCCAGTCTTCCTTTCTATTTTCTCTAATAAACTTTGCCACTGCTTTTTGCTTGTTTTGTTTGATTTTTTTTGTTGCAGGTGAGAACCCGGAACCCAATTCTGGAAAGGCGAGCAACCTCAAATTAGTAATGTTTAGTTGTCAAGCCATTTTTTAGAATAAGCTACTCCATAAGTAGTAAAGGAGTAAAGAGATGGAATACAGATAGGAATAAACTTGGTTAAATTTGCATCCTGAAGTTACAGTCCACTTAAAAGTTCACGTTTAAACTATGATTTGTCTTATTTCCTTTTTACTCTCTGTTTCTTCTATCCTACCTCAGTGGCATTTCTGTAAAAGTTTACTTTTTGAAGGTCTGACCAGATAGCTCAGCAGACTAAAGTGCCCACTTAAGCAGAGCTCAGTGACTGGTTCGATCCCCGAGTGCTGTGCTGACCCTGCCCACACCCCGGGTGCACTGAGATGGCGATGGAGGTCGGGCAGGGTGTGCTGAAAACAGGAGGATCATGACCACCCTGGTCTACAATTGCAATCCTGTAGGCCCTATACCAAATACATAGAAACACAAAGTTTACTTTTTGAAGAAACTATACTTATGGTAGTAAACTCTCCTCTATCTCCAGTCTGGTCATCCAACCCAGGGCTGCATGCTAGGCAAGTGCCCTACCATTGAGCTTCACACCTAGCCTCCTTTTCCTCTTCTTAATCTGTCTTTTACAGTGGTCCATTCTGGCTAAGAACCTGTAGAGATTGAACCAAAGTATTCTTGCCCTACAATGTCAAGTGCAGAAGGAAACCACATAGGAGTCCTTTGGATGGTGCTCTGGCTGCCTGCGGAAACACTGAGGGGCTGGGGTTGAGAAATAACTCAGAGCTGCCTGGGAGTCATGTGAGCACCTGGAGCCAACGTGGTTCCAGATTGCTTGTTTAGGGAAGACTGGAGTTGAATGTGTTTGGAAAAGAAAACCATGAGCTCTGTGGCCTTGAGCAGATTACTTAACCTCTCTGAGTTGGTCTGGTCACACTCAAGGCCCTGTCTCACTGTGCTTGAGAAATCCTGACCACCACTGAGATTGTCAGTGCAAACACAAATTCAAAAGTCCTCTGCAAGGAGGTTGGTGGGCTTTTGGGGGACAGGTACAGAGTTCATCTCCAGAAAGGGACCCTGAGGTCTGCAGTAGTACAGAGGACAGATTCCCTGGTTCCCCAGATGGCCCAGGCAATGGAGAGAACCCCACTCCCCTCCTTCATGCATGGGCGCATGTGCCTGTGCATGTGTGCACATGCATGTGCGTGTGCGCACGCGCGCATGCACACACACACACACACACACACACACACTGCTTTTATTGAGCTGCTCCCATTCAAGGCACAGCTGGGCCCCTTCCAGGCTTTAGTTTGACCCCCGTGGCCAAGAGGAATCAATTTGTGCAGAGAACTAGAATGAAAGACATTTCAATTGACCTTTGAATAGGGTTTTAATTTGCTTTATTACAGCCAAAGGGGCCTCGTGAAGAGACCCTTGAGACTGCTTTTATCCACTAATGCATGGCATTAGCAGAAAGCAGGCCACAGCCGGGATGATCCAGATGTAGGTAGAGCAGGAGGAAGAGGCCCAGGGCTGAGCCAGGATCCAGGATTCTCCCTGGAATTAGTCTCCAGCACTCTTGGGGCCTAGGCAGAATCTAGTGGTGGCAGAAGATGGGCAACCTGGGTCCCAGCCCCAGCTCTGTTGCCTGCAGGCCTTGGCACCTGGGCTGGGCACCTCCCATCTGAACTCTGGAAGGGGGCCTCTGTGGCCCTCAGCACCTTCCAGGCCTGCTATTCTGTGGATTTATTTTATAATTATTATTTTTTTTATTTATTATTTTTTTTCTTGTTTCAGAACCTTTGTTTGTTTATTCACTCATTTTCATGGCCAGCTCAGCCCACCCCGAGGGCAGGGCTGGCGCAGCATGTGGTGCCGGGGATCGAACCGTGGTCCCTGAAGCCGCCCAAGCTTTCCCAAGCAGGCGCTTTAGGCCACTGAGCCATCCTGCTGGGCCCATATTCTGTGGATTTAAGCTTAGGTGTAAAACAGAGCCCTGTGTACACTTATCACACAGAACATGGCTGCTGTGGGCTGAGCAGGGCCCTCTGACCCTCCATGTCCTGGGCCACCTTCATGTGCAGTCAGTGGGCCCATTGACTGCCATGGCTCCTCAGGCAGTAGCCACCTCCAGGTCCAGTGGGCTTGGGGATGGTCAGCCTGAGCCACAGAGGCCCTGAAATGTGTCTCTACCCAGGGCCAGCTTAGTGCAAAGCTCTGGGGTAGAGACCTGTGGGTTTGTGGGCTCTGCTCGGCCTGTGGTGGAAACGCCCAGCCCTCTGGCTCCTGGCACTGCCTTAAGAATCTTGCCTGTTCTTTCAGAACACCTATTAAGTTCCTTTTTCTAAATTGAAGGTGACCAGAGTGGACTCCTTTGAGGCAGGACACTTGCTGAAGACTTCCTGGACATCATAGGCATGCTGGGCTCTCTGGAATGACGCCACTGCAGCCACTTGTTCCAGACAGAGCCCAACTGCCAGCAGCCACGGTTCTGACTCAGTGGCAATCACAATGGTCCTTTTGTGGAGGAAATGCCTTTATTGGGAGCTGAGCCACGACTGTCACTTTCCCAGAAGAATGTAGAGTTCTCCAGGTGGGGAGAGTGACGTGGTGGCCAGGAAGGACACTGGTAATGCACATCCATTAGTGCATTCAGAAGTCCCTGAGCTGTGCTCCTCCTGGGACACAACAATGGGGCATAAGTGCCCTTTCACAGGCACAGATCTCTCCGTCCCTCAGCCCTGCCCACTGGATCCTGGTCTTCTGTCTCCATTTCTGCTACTCAAAGAAACAGAGCAGCCAGGACTGCTCAAAGGAACCCCAGCAGCCCACAGGAGGCCCCAGAGAGTGATCCAGCTGGGCAGAGGCAGTGCAGGGCGACCTGCTCCCGAGCTCAGCGAGTGCACATGTGTGATGAGGAGTGGCACAGGCTTCCCAATGGGTGCTTGGCTTGTGCCTAACAGATTGTCAAAGCCTTCCTGGGCCCTTGAGGGCGAGTCCTTCCCAGTGTCCAGTCAGGTGCCCTTAGTTCTAGTGTAAGCCTCTGCCAAACCCTCAGAGAGCCACCCCTAGGCCCTGACTAGTCCACCCAGTCAACTCCAGAGTCACATTTGGAAATGTATCAATTGTGGCTAGGAGTAGCAGCCACTTGGGAGGCAGAAGGATCCTAAGAGTTCAAGGGCAGCCTGAACTACATAGTGAAACCCTGTCTCAAAATGCATGCTGTATCTGGTAATCCAAGCAACTACTTTGAAGATAACAATATGTTATATAATAATAGCCATCATTAATTTCTTATCTTGTTTTGAAACTCCATCATTTTTATTGTGTTTTGTCTTATTTAAATGTATCAATTTTGGGCCTAGCAGGATGGCTCAGTGGTCTAAAGCACCTGCTAATTAGGAAAGCTTAGGCAGCAGGGACCACAGTTCAATCCCCGGCATCACATGCTGCGCCAGCCCTGCCCTCAGGGCAGGCTGAGCTGGCCATGAAAGTGAACGAATAAACAAAGGAAAGTTCTGAAACAAGAAAAAATAAAATAAAATAAAATTATTTGTAAAAAAATGTATCAATTTTGTTCCTTTTGAAGAAAAAAGCATATATAATGTATATATACACACATATATATACACACATATATATACACATATATATATTTACACTACTAACTTTTTTTTCTTAGCTCGTTGAAAATATTTGTTGGGGCTGGGAAATAGCTCAGTAGAGTAAGCACTTGCCTGGTAAGCACAAGGGTCTGAGTTCAATCCCCAGTTCCAAACCAGGCGTGGTGGTGCATGCCTGTAATCCCAGCACTTGGGAGGCTGAGGCAGGAGGATTGGTGTGAGTTCAAGACAGGCCTGAACTGCATAGCGAGACCCGGTCTCAAAAAAATAAACAAAAAAATCACTGGTTCTGAAAAAAAAAAAAAAAGAGAGAGAGAGAGAGAGAGAGAGAGAGAGAGAGAGAGAGAGAGAGAGAGAAAGGTTTGTTGTTAGGGCCAGCAGACTAAAGCACTTGGTTAGGCATGGCACAGAGGCCAGGGTTTGATCCCTTGCATGTCATGCCAGCCCCACCTCCAGGGCATGATGAGATAGCAATTGAGACTGGGCGTGGTGGTACACGCCTGTAATCCCAGCACTTGGGAGGCTGAAAACAGAAGGATCACTATGAGTCCAATCTACATAGTAAGACCCTGTAGACCTTGTACTAAATACATTTAAAAAAAAAAAAAAAAAAAGAAAGAAAAGAAAAGCATGTGCTGGGCCGGGTGGAATGGCTCAGTGGTCTAAAGCGCCTGCTTGGGAAAGCTTGGGCGGCTTCAGGGACCGCGGTTCAATCCCCGGCACCACATGCTGTGTCAGCCCTGCCCTCGGGATGGGCTGAACCGGCCATAAAAATGAGTGAATAAACAAACAAAGGTTCTGAAACAAGAATAAATAAATAAATAAATAAATAAATAAATAAATAAATAAATAAAGCATGTGCTAATACGTGCTAATATTGTTTGGACAATTAAATGCTGATATCTTGTACCCTGAGTAACTGATTTAAAGATAACAATATGCAAAAAAAAAAAAAAAAACAGAAAAAAAGAAGCCGGGCGTGGTGGCTCACGCCTGTAATCCCAGCACTTGGGAGGCTGAGGCAGGAGGATTGGTGCGAGTTCGAGACCAGCCTGGGCTACAAAAGTGAGCTCAGGACCAGCCTCAACTGCATAGCGAGACCCTGTCTCAA
>PVJA010026885.1:10067-29260 GCA_004027025.1 Myocastor coypus | reverse complement strand
GGTGGTAGAGGGAGAGGGAGAGGGGGTGGTAGAGGGAGACAGAGAGAGATCCTTAGGAAATAAATGATTCTAAAACTGTGACAGGGAAAAATAAAGCGACTGAGAAATTGTGTCCTAAGCTGAAGTACTCAAAAAAGGACCAGAGCATACATGAAATGGCCAAAGATAAAAAAGTATGAATAAGAAAATAAGTACTAGGGCTGACAGTATAGCTCAATGGTCTAAGCGCCAGGGTTCAATCCCTAGTACCACATGCCACGCCAGACCTTCCCTCAGGTGCACTGAGCCAGCAATGGAGTCCATTTGTGGTGGTGCACACCTTGTAATCCCAGCATTGAGGATGCAGAAATCAGTTAAGATCACTACAAGTCTGAACTGCTCAGTGAGACCCTACATACACACCCATGCACATACGCAAGCACAAAACTAAAAAAAAGAAAGAAAATTAGTACTGATGATACTGGATTATGGTCTACAGAATGCTTAACTACAGATGCTTGCAAATACTGATACACAATCTCAAATTATCTCTTCCAAGATACCCTCTCAATGACAGAGGAAGAAACAATAACATTACAGAAGAGAAACCTTAGAAACCACACCTTAGCAACCAATGAAGGTTAATCCCACCAGTTAAAGACTTATCCCAACATTAAGTTATCTATGATGCCCTGGGAGGAATGTAATGCTTTTGTGGTTTTATCAAAAGCAGTAAATAAAATCAAAAGGCATAATCAATATTGTGAAAGGGAACGAACTACACAAAAAAGAAAGAATGGGATGAGGGAAAGGAGAAAAGAGGAAAATATATATGTAAACACACAAGATAGCTAACTGTACTATTAATTTCAATTAGTTTATTGAAAAGAACAGCTACTGTTTGAGATTGTGATAGTAACATGAACTACTCTGAAGACAATATACAACATAACTGCTGTGAATTCCTATCATCTTGTTTTCTGAAATTCTGTATTGTAATTTATTATTTTATTCTCTTTAAAATAAAAAAAGAATTAGTATTGGTTGTGACTTACAATGTAAAGGACGGAATATTTCCTTTTCCTTTGACTGTTTAGGAGTACAACAACGTGTCCTCTTGGTTTTCCAACGTTAATAAATTTAAATTAATTGGCAAGTTTAAAAAATTAAAAAATTAAAAAAGAGCTCCAATCTAACTAGAGGAAACATCAAATTCTCCTAAATGATGAACAATTACCAAAAGTATCAAGGTCAGCTGGATGTAGTGATACATGCTCATAATCTCAGCGCTTGGGAAGCTGAGGCAGGTACAAGTTCAAGACCAGCCTGAGGTATATAGTTGAGTTGAAGGCCAGTCTAAAGTATATAGTGAGAGCTGGCGAGATAGCTCAGTGCAAAGAGCAAGGACCAGGGTCTGATCCTCAGCACCACATGCCATACTGGCCCTGCCTCCAGGTATGCTGAGCCACCTAGCCGGGCATAATGGTACACACCTACAATCCTAGCACTGGGGATGTTAAAAACAGGAGGATCACTGTAAATCTGAGCTGTGTTGAGTCCAAGCTGTGTAGGAAGACCCTGTATTAAATAAATTAAAATACACAAATGAACTATATAGTAAGATGCTGTCTAAAAAAACAAATATGAAGGTTATAAAATACAGGGAAAAGAGTAAGAAACTGCTACAGACTAAAGAAGTATAAGAAGATATAATCTCTAAATGAAAAGTAGGATACTGACTTGAATCCTAGAAAAGGGATATTACATAAAATTTAAATAAGGACTGTAATATAATATAATTTGCAAATGTTAAGCTCCTAGTTTTGAGAGTGACTGTGTATGTTTTAACACAAAGAGGAAGCTGGGTGAATAATTTTATATGTAATCTACTACTTCTGCATTTTTTTAAAATTTAAAATTAAAAGTTACAAGACTGGGGATATAGCACAATTTTCACATCACCTGCCTAGCTCATGAGACCATGTTCCATCCCTAGCACCACAGATTATTTTAAATATGGGGGAGACAGACAGACAGACAGACAGACTGACTGACTGACTGACTGACTGACTGCCTGACTGACTGACTGGCTGGCTGGCTGGCTGGCTGGCTGGCTGGCTGGCTGGCTGGCTGACTGAGAAAAATTTTTAAATGGTTTTACACTCTTTTTCCTAACTACAAAAATACTCATTACTTATATGGAGATATGCAAGTTTGTCATTCCTCCTCCTCTGTAAGATTCATGATAACATTTACTGTGTGCCAGACACTGTCTTACGGACTAAAGACACAATGGATTGGTGTGGTGGGCAGAGGACACAGAGACACAGAGCCTCTTTACTAATAGTTTCACCATACATTAATCCTATAAGTAAACATCTTCACCCCATTTTAAAAATAACTATCTTGTCCAAAACTGGATTAAGAGAGAAAGCCAAAACTTAAAAATACATCTTCCATATCCCAGGACCAACCAAGATCCTAACTCTTGTGATCTGTGAATGACTTTTTTTGGGAGGGGAGTGGGCACTGGCAATCAAACTCAGGACCTTGTGCTTGCCAGTTGCATTTATGCCACTGAGCTATTTCCCTGGCTATGAATGATTTCTTATACTCATGTTGCCAATAAGGAGACTAAAACTTTAGGAGTTAAATGTTTTACCTTATCTATAACACTTTAAAACTAAACCTTAAACCAAGACCTGAAACCTTCCAATCCTATACTGTTTCTACCCTTGAAAATTCTTATTAAATCTAGAGTATTTATTTTAAAATGGTTTATCACAACTATATTGTATCTTTCCATATATGAACTATAGTTTGGATGTTTCTGGAATATGGAATGAATCTATAGCACTAATGGTGTCTCTGGGACATCTAAGAGATATTACTAATGTGAAAGAAATTATTTATTTTGTATTTTTAGGAAAGAGTCTACAGGGTGTTTGGGGTCTCACTACTAGATCAGACACAGGTGCATGCCACCATGCCCAGTTTCAACTGTCATCTCAGTGTGGAGGGTGGGGAGTAGGAGAGGTGGGGAGGTAGCATGGCAGGCCCAGGGATCAAGCCCCTGACCCCTTTAATCTGCTGAGCTATTTGGCCAGCCCTTGGAAAAAATAAATTTTAAAAAATGAATTGGACAGACGTCAACAACATTTAGATAAAGCATTACAAGACGTGAGTTCCACTGCCACATTGCTGCCTCTAGCTGCATGAAGAGGGCATCCTGAGGTAGTACAGCAAAGTAAGAAAAGTCCATTGGGCGCTAAAAGAAATACAATCTAATTCCAAACAGTAAAACTACCAGTATGAGGTTGAACAACCAAAATTCATGCATTTGGAACTTCCTGTGTTCACTTGTAATCTAGAGGAAAAAGCTTCCTAACAAGATTTCTGAAGCACCAAATGAGATTATAAGCAGCACCCAAAACTGCAGCATCTGGCAGTACACAAAAGGAATCTCCCTCCACTAGTGGGAACTAAACCCATGAGTGCTCTCTCACCAAGATTTTTATTTTGAGACATGACAGCTGAGCTAGGCACAGTGCTGCTTACTTGTAATCCCAGCCCTTGGAAGCCTGAGGCACAGGAAGATCATGTATTCTAGATTACATATAAACCCTTATCTAAAACAAACAGGATTTAATACAGTTAAAAATGAATTAATACTTCCTTCCATATGCAAGCTACCTTCCAATTGTGCTTTCAATATTATTCATTTCCTGCCTAAAGATTCTTTTTTAATTTTCTTCTCTACTTGCTACCCAAGATCAAATCCAGATTGACCATTTTTACCACTTGGGTTTCACATTTTCTTCTCAAGGTCATTATGGAGACAACAGACTGGGCTTCTCATATACCACTGGGGGAAACCAGATTGATCATGTTTTAGGAATGGTAATTTGGCGACTACATATCAAGAACCTTAAGAAAACTCTACTACTGAAGAAAAAAAAAAAAAAAAAAACTCACATGACAACCATGTCTACATATAATATCACAATCTTATTTATTAATTTATTTTATTTTTTTCTTGTTTCAGAACTTTTGTTTATTTCTTTATTTTTATGGCCGGCTCAGCCTGCCCTGACGGCAGTGCTGGCGCAGCATGTGGTGCCGGGGATCGAACCGCGGTCCCTATAGGTGCCTAAGCTTTCCTAAGCAGGCGCTTTAGACCACTGAGCCATCCTGCCGGGTCCCTCACAATCTTATTTATGACAGTGAAAAAACACAGAAATGTTTAACACCCATGATAGAGAAAAGTTAACAGTACAGCTATATGGCATTATACAGTCACCAGTAATATTAAGATTAGTATAATGCAAAATGATTTATAGTTGAAGGCTAAGTGATATAGACAAATATATACATTATTACAAATCTATAGAAACACAAAAATATATGTGAGGCAAATTTTTACATAATCACATAAATACCTACATAGGAATACAAGAAAGAAAACATTACAATGCTAGCCAAGAAATAGTGATAGTAGTTATCTTGGAGTAGAACAATTATAAAAATGTAATGATCTTTATAGTTCATAAAAAGTTTATATTTTCAATTACATTTTACTTTATAATTTTAATATAATAAATCCAGTATTAGTACATCTAGTATTAATCAAAGGAAAAATCTATTTGCCATTATCTTAACATACTTAGTTACTTTAAAAACTAAAAGATTACGCCAGCAACAGAAAACACAATCTCTATGGCTTTTTTTTTAAATTGAGAAATAACCATCAAGCAAATCTTTTTTTTTTTTTTTTTTTTTAATATTATGGCCAACTTAGCCTGCCCTGGGGGTGGGGCTGGCACAACATGTGGTGCCAGGAATCAGACCATGGTCCCTATGATTGCCTAAGCTTGTCTAGGCGCTTTAGACCACTGAGCCATCTCCCTGGTCCCCATCAAGTAAATCTTATTCCCCACCTTACACATCCTCAGCAACACTCAATTCAAAGCAGACTATCACTCTAAATGGAAAAGACTGGAAAGCTTCTTTCTAAAGGTTAACAAAGGAAACTATCTTCATGATGCTAGAACAAACAGCCTCCCCATGAGACACACAAATCACTCCAGGAAAGACATGTAAATTACATGCCTATTAACCATGAGAGAAAAGGGGAAAAAAAAAAAAAAACAGGCAACACATACAGCCAATAAATAAATAACTACTACAAATATGTAAAAGCATGGAACAACCCTATCTTAAAAATAGGCAAAAGAAGCCAGATGTAGTGGAGCATATCTGCAATCCCAGCACTAAGGCAGGAGTTCAAGTCCAACCTAGAGTATCTAGGGAGTTGAAGAGCAGTTTCTAAAACTATCACATCACATATAAAAGAAAGCACAAAAGAATATCAAGTTTAAAGAACAATAAATGTGAAAAGGTACTCAACTTATCAGTGAAATGAAACCTAAAACCACATTGCAATCCTATAGCTATCAAAATGGCTGAAATTAAAATAGTATATAATGTACAGAAACAAATACAAATGTGTACCACTACGCATATCCAAAATGAATGTCTTTTTTTTTTTGCAGGACTAGGGATTGAACTCAGGACCTTGTGCTTGCCATGCAAGCACCAAAATGAATGTTCTTAATAAGCTGTTTATCTTCTTTTTCTTTGCAGTTCTGGGGATGGATACCAGGGCTTTGTATAGGCCAGACAAATGAGGCACACTAAGCCAAGTATCCAGCCTACTCTAAAAATTATCTACATGCCTTCTACACTAAAAAACAGTAGAGTCATATAATTGATAATTTAACAAATATGAATATGTCAAGCATTAACATGAATGTAGAATTGGCCAGAGAGCTCAGTGGACTAAAGCACCTGCTTAGGCAGACAAAGCACAGTGGCCACATTCCATCCACATTGGGCTGGCCTCAGCCCTGCCCCCAGGGCACAATAACAGGTGATTAAGACTGGGTGAGGTGATGCATACCTGTAACCCCAGCACTTGGGAGGCTGAACACAGGAGAATCACTATGAGTCTGATCTACACAGTAAGACTCTGTTAAATAAATACAAGAGAGAGAGAGGGAGAGACAGAGAGACAGAGAGAGAGACAGAGAGAGACAGAGAGACAGAGAGCTTGCACATGTCATAAACAATGTAAACCAGAGAAACCAGATATTGAAGTACATGTGTATGTGATTCTATTTACATTAACCTAAAAAAAACAAGTGATTAATAGACCATTATAAAGCATTAGGAAAGTAGTAATTCCTAGGAATTTAGAGAAGTGTTGTGGCTAGGAGGAAGATTGGGACTTCTGAGATACTAGTGGTGTTCTATGTCTTAATCTGGGTGGTAGTCACACAGGATGCTTGCTCTTGATCAAATGAATACTTAATAATCTATATACTTTTCTGTATGAAAGTTATATTATAATAAAAACACATTCACCTAGAGAAATACTGCTAGAAGTGTGTATATACACGAACTCACAGGTAAGTTTCTGTCATCATTGTACTCAAACAAACTTAAAATAACAATGTAAATGTCAAAAAAAAATATAAATGTCAATCAAAAGGGGTTGACTATATAAATGAAGGTATACCATTTAATCACCCATTAAAATATGTAAGGCAGTTAGTTTCATAAGCAATAACATAGAAATCTCCATAATTCAAATTCCAAGTGCATATATTCTTGAATATATACATAAAATGTTCAATATCCAAAGCATATTATACAGAAATACAGACACACAATATGTTTATGAATTTAAAATTTCCACAGGGATATCAAGATTAATAATTTATATACTAGAATAGACAGAAGTTACAAACAAACATATGAGGGGAACCCAAACCCAGAACTTTACATGTGCTAGGCAAGTTGCTCCACCACCTAAATATGGCCCCAGCCAAAGGAACTTTTCTACATTTTAATTTTTACAGCTGGGCGTGGTGGTGCACACCTGTAATCCCAGCACTCAGGAGGCTGAGGCAGGAGGATTGGTGTGAGTTTGAGACCAGCCTGGGCTACAAAAGTGAGCTCAAGGCCAGCCTCAACTGCATAGTGAGAACCTGTCTCAAAAAGAAAAAAAAAATTTTTACAGTAATTTTGCAATCTTTTCATAATAAATTATGTGTCAGGTAATTAGGGGAAAACTTAGATATGATATGGCTGGGCTGATCTAAGATTTCCAATCTATGCACTACCCAACCTGAGAGTATTAATGCTCATCTCATACCACTATCTCACAATTCTATACCAATTGGACATCAAAGATTTGACAGAACTATACAAAGACTGTTTACAAACTGTCTCTGTTATAAAAGTCCTGTAGGGAAAGAAGCTGTCTATTAACAATTTATGTCCACCTAAGAAAAAAATAATTAAGCCAAAGAGCACTGAAAACTGGTGATTCTTGGATCAACATGGCAATACACAATGGGTCCAAAATCTGAAATTCAACTTTTATTTTTTTTGTGGTCAGCTCAGCCCACCCTTGGAGCAAGGCTGGAGCGGCATGTGGTGCTCGCGATCAAATCATATTCCTTGTATTTGCTTAAGCTTGCCTAAGCAGGAAGCTTCACTTGTCAAGCTATCTTGCTGGCCCCTAAAATTCAAAACTTTCTGAGCAATGACAGGTGGACTTAAATTGTGAGTTTTATATCTGTCTTTGTAGGATAAACCACAGTCAAGAAGCAAACTAAAAATACTATACAGAATTATCTTCAGGCTGAATGTGTAAGGTGTTGGTAAAACAAAAGAAGCTCATGTTTAGACATTTAGACTCTGATCTCATACCAAAAATCTGGAAAAAAAAAATCCAAAATTAAGTATTTCTGGTCCCATGCATTTCACATAAAGTATACTCAACCTACATTCTGATGTATCTACATATCAGATAAGTTCAAATCAACAGTAATATAAGCAACAGCATGATTTTCATCAGAAAAGACTATAAAAGAATATATTAAGTCTATGCTTTCTGTGAAGATTCTTATTGAAGAAGACATTTTAAAAAGCCATGTAACATATGAATACTGTGAAACAAGAGAGTTGATAGTAGTTACTATTATCTTAGAGTTTCCTAAGATACTACTGAAAATGATATTAAGACTTGAATATATTTTTAAAATCTCATCTCTTAAAATATACAACCCTAATAAAGCCAATTCAATTAAAGACTGAATACCTTAAGAATATACTAAAGGGCCAGCGAGATGGCTCAGTGGTCTAAAGCACCTGCAGAGGAAACAATGCAATCGCTGTGACCACTCCTTGATCCCTGGCAGCACATGCTGCGCACCCCCACCTCAGGGCTGAGCCAGCCATAACACAAATAAATGAGGTTTAAGAGAAATAAATAAATAAATAAAATAAAATAAAAAATAAAATAAATAAATATTAAAAAAACAAAAAAATATAAAAAAAATTTTAAAAAAATAAATAAATAAATAAATTAAAAAAAAAAAAAGAGAAATAAATAAAAAAAAAGAATATACCAAAGCCAGGCATGGTGGCACATGCCTGTAATCCCAACACTTGGGAAGCTGAGGCAGGAGGATCATCATGAGTTTGCAGCTAGCTTGGGAAACACAAGCAAATTCAAGGCCAGCCTATACTACATAGCAAAACCCTGTTTCAAAAAACAAGGCAATATAATAAATTCCATTACAAGAAATCCAACTGTATTAAGAACTGGCTCTAACTTACACAAAACTTTGGAAAAAAGAATCAAAATAATGGATGACAAGTCAGGAATTAGCCAAAAACATGGCAAGAAACATCCTAACAATAGCTATTCTAGCAAAAGCAAAGAGATTTGTCATCTTCCAAGATGATTTTGAAAGATCATTTGTCACTAACAAATGTAATCCAATTTTGCAACTAAAAGAGTACAAAATGTACATGAAAATAATAAATACCTTAAAACAACTGAAATGGGTAAAATAATTTTTAAGCCAAAAAGTATGTAAAATATATACTCAAATCTCTAACATCTGCATCTTAAATTCTTATTGACTGGACTGAGATTACTTGAGAAAATAATTCACACTCTCTTCCTCAAACTAGAGACAAGATTTAAGAAAATTTAAAACTGGAAAAACTGCTGAACCTTGACAGGTTTGGCGGCACGTTCCTGTAATTCCAGCATTTGGGAAACTGAGGTAGAAGGATTGTTTTGAGTTTGAGACCAGCCTAAGCTACAAAGTGAGCTCAAGGTCAGCCTGAACTGCATACCATGACCCTGTCTCAAAAAGATTAAAAAGAAAAAGAAAGTTGTGCTTAGCAAGACCCTGTATCAAATAAAGATTTTTTTCTTGTTGTATTATTTAATACAGGGACTCGCTACACAAGACTTGTAGTCATACTCATGTTTTTAGCCCCCCTAGTAATCAGTGTGGCACTACCCCAGTCTTGATCACCATCTCAGCACTAAAAGATTTTTATTATTTTTTATTACTTTTAATACGAAATAACAATATGACAGTTTCAAAACACATTAGTAGTACATTTCAATATTTGATACAATATATATTGTTGTCCTTCTACTAGTTACACAGAGCCCAGGGTGTAGGTGTTGTAATTTTTCAAATCATTATTGGTACAACCAAATTTCTTCTCACTGAATTAAGAGAAAGTAGCTGTATACATAATCCAATGTCTGATAATCACAGTGGGTTATTGGTAAAACTGTCAATGTTAGAAGCTGATGATTTACACCTTTTATAGCTCATCATTCTAATCTAGCTTTCCATTTTATGCCTTGTGGTTAAACTTTTCTGCTGGGTGGTTAAAGGCAAGTTTAAGCATGACCTGTATAGTAAAACATGTAACTTTTGTATCTCTCAAGGTCAGTCAAATCCCCTCAGGATTTACTTTGGAACCATGTACAGTGCTTTGTAAAACTGTTGTCAGTGTCAGCCATCTGGATGAGTCACGGACATTGCTTGACCAGTCTGCTCTCTGTAAAAGCCTGAGAGAATGTTTTCTAAGTGAAAGAATGGCTATCATAAAAAAGAAAAAAAGAAAAAATAAAAAATTTTAAAAAATCAAGCAACAGCCGGGCGTGGTGGCACACGCCTGTAATCCGAGCACTCGGGAGGCTGAGGCAGGAGAATTGGTGCGAGTTCGAGACCAGCCGGGGCTACAAAAGTGAGTTCAAGGCCAGCCTGAACTGCACAGTGAGACCCTGTCTCAAAAAAGACCAAAAAAAATTAAATTAAAATAAAATAAAATAAAAAAATAAAATAAAAAAATCAAGCAACAACAAATGTTGGAGAGGCTGTGGGGAAAAAGAAACCCTTCTCCACTGCTGGTGGGAATGCAGATTCGTGCAACCATTATGAAAAGCAGTATCGAGACTCCTTAAAAAACTAGAACTGGAAATCCCATTCCATCCAGCTATCCTCCCTATCCTACTGGGAATTTTCCCAGAAGAACTAAAAACAGCATACCATTGTGATATCTGTGCACCTACGTTTATTGTAATAGCTAAATCTTGGAAACAACCAAAATGCCCATCATCTGAAGAAAGGTTAAAAGATTTTTTTAAAGTTTTCTTTTTTTTAGAAAGTATATTACAGGGCCAAGGAGATTACTCAGTAGAAAAAGTGCCTGCCTAGCAAGCGCTGGGTCCTTAATTTAATCCCTGGTACCACAAAAAAGAAAGAAAGAAAGAAAGAAAGAAAGAAAGAAAGAAAGAAAGAAAGAAAGAAAGAAAGAAGAGAAGAGAAGAGAAGAGAAGAGAAGAGAAGAGAAGAGAAGAGAAGAGAAGAGAAGAGAAGAGAAGAGAAAAGAAAAGAAAATGTACTACAGTTTTATTCTGGCTGCTTTGTAACATGGAAATTCATGGTGAAAATAAAATGTCATATGAATGAAGGACATTTTTTCATAAGTTACATATTCCTGAAACAGTTTATATCATTATATGACTAGAATGATTTTTAAAGAGAGCTTCTAATTTATAAAACTCACTCCAGTGAGACTGTCCAAAAGTTTATTAGAAAATGAAGGTAGCATATTTCACTGTGAATTATACTTTCCTCATTTGGTAATACAGAACATAAGCCTTTCCTCTTTTTTTTTTTTTTTTTTTTTTTTCTTTCCTCTTAACATGTTTGTCATCAAACTGGAAAAATGAAGACCATAAAAAATTTATGATTTTCCAAATTCTCCTAAGTGGCTTTGAGAAGAATAAAAAATAATAAGCCAAATACTGTTTTCAAATTTCTGAAATGTCTCGTACATTCCAATATGACACTTATATGAACCTTAGATTCTGTACCATTAGTTAGCATAACACAAGTTTTCACAGATTCATCTGTTAGTATCTTTTTAGATTAAATAACTCAATTTTCTAAAACCATAAAAATGGGATATGAAGCAGACATTCAACTTTTTCTTTTAATGTATTTAGTACAGGGCCTACAGGGTCTCGTGACACAGATCAGACATGTAGCGATTCTCTTGTCTTCAGCCTCACAAGAGCTGGGATTACAATGTGTGCCACCATGCCCAGTCTCAATCACAGTCTCAGTACACCCTGGGTTGGGGCTGGCAGGGCACACACCAGGGATCAAACCACAGTCCCTCCATCTGCCTAAGCAGATGCTTTAATCTGCTGAGCTACTTAGCCAACCCAGCATTCAAATTTAAAAATATAAGAAACCAAAAAAGGTTGAAATATGTTGCTAAGTATTAAGAGTACATACAAAAAAATAAGATCCTCTGTGTGATATGCATATAAAAAGGTATAAAGTACCTACAACAAAATGTTATGAGCAATTATATCTCCATTCTAGAGGTATAGTGGGATATTTATCCCAGAGAGACAAAAAACCTGTACACCAATGTTTGCTGCAGCATTATTTGCAAAAGTCAAAACTGGTAAAAAATATTTATAATGTCCCTCAATAAGAGAATGATTGAACATCATACTCCATAAGAAAGGAACAAATTTCTGACACACAACAACTTCGAAGACTCTCCCAAGCATTATGCTCAGTGAAATATGTCCATTTCAAAAGGTCACATAGTATATGTTTCTACTGATAGGACGTTCTCAAAATGACAAAGCTATGGAGCTGGAGAACAGATCTGGAGTAGTCAGAAAATAAGAATAGTGATGTGTTGTGAGGGTCAGGAGGAACACTATATATGGACACATCCTTTTCTATTCGTCCCTTTTCCACTCAGTGTTAAAGCCATAAATGGGAGCAGATGAAGAGAACATCTCTCTCTATGGAAAAGGTTCCCAACATACAGTGTCAAGATCCCAAGTTCTCATTACAGGAGAGCTGAAATGAGGTGTTAACCTAAAGGAGCCTAAGGAAGGACCTATGTTCAGAGGGAAGGACACTCTTGAAGAGCAAGGCAACAGAAGCTGAGTAAGATAAAAAACATATCAAAGATGTGTACAGGATGAACAGAGTATACAACTGTGCAGGTCAAAGCACAAGCAAGGGGAGAAAGGCAACTGTGCAGGGCATGGGATAGCAAGTTTTTAATCTAAAATAACCTGTGATGTAACTTCTGGTTATTGGACTGTAACTAGAGCTATCTAATATGAAACTGACTCTCAATACTGACATGACAAATATGAAAATAATTATAAAAACAAATGTGTTGTGTATACGTCTAAGTATTGTATTATACACAGATATAATATATTCTCTTCTGCCTGGTAAGAGGCCTGCTAGCAACTACATCCCAGTAACAATGAACAGTATACTAAGCACCAAGGTCTTGGCCTCTGAACTATATTTTCCACTACAATATACTAGAACTCCTTAAGAGAAATGGCTGGCTCTAGGATTAAAGCAGTAAAATTACAAGGTAGGCCTCGAGCATCTTGTGCCGAAAACCAAGAAGTGTTCAAAGACTGATGGATATAATAAAGGACACAGTTGCATGGCACAAATGCCTGCCTGGCAAGTGCAAGGTCGTGAGTTCCATCCCTGTCCCACAAAAAAATAAAGGACACAGAGCCAGGCCTTTAGTTACAATTAGTGGTAAAGCATTTGTCTACGGTTTAAGGGCTAAAAACAGCATTAAGTTATCATAGTAACAGAGTGTATTAACTGAGTGAATAAAATAAAACATGAGATAATATTGATACACATAAATAAGTTTTTAAAAAGCAATAAATACACAAAACCTTGTTTGTTCCCTGTATCACCTTCTCCCCAGAGGAATGAGTTAAGAGATCAAGCACAGTAAATTCTACCTTAAAAAATAAACTGATTAAAGTGAATTACAATGCCACAATAACAAAATTCATGTACCACCTGTTAGAATAGAACTGTTTCTATAATATTTCTGCCAAAGATGGTTAACTTAGATAAATCCCCCAACAGCCAAATAATATTCTTTTCAAACAAATGCAAAGCATTAAAAAATTAGATCATATGCTGAGCATTGAAACAAAAGCCTTATGAAGTTTAACAGGACCAAACTATATTATGGGAAAAATGTAGACAAATTATTCCCCAAAATGCAACACTCATGTTTCTTAGTCTAATTCCCAACAAAGATGTTATAATATATATACTTCTTTCATTTATATACTTGATACAGGGTCTCACTATGCAGCTCAGATTCCAAGCAATGCTCTTATTTTCAGCCTCTTCAGCACTGGGATTACAGGTCTGTGTCACCACACCCCGACTCAGTTGCCAGTACAGTGTGCCCCAGGGCAGGGCCAGTGTGGCATTCAGGACAGGATCGAGCTCTGGTCCCTGCGCTTGCCAGAAGAGGTGTTCAGTCTGCTGATTTATTTCTCCAGCCCCTATAATGTATGTTCTTTAACTACAATAATTAGAGTAAATGATAAAAAGCTATCTGAAAAATTTCAAAATACTCTTCAACTAAAATCAGAACACTTACAGAAATCACAAAAGAAGCTTACTTAGAGGGCCAGCAAAATAGCTTAGCAGACCAAATGCTTGCTTTGAAAAGCTCAGGGACCAGGATTTGATCCCCAGTCCCACATGCTGCGCCAGCCCCACCCCTGGGGCACGTTGAGCCAGCAACTGAGGCGGGCCTTGGTGGCACATGCCTATAATCCTAGTGCTAGGGAGGCTGAAAACAGGAGAATCACTACAAGTCTAAGCTGCATAGTGAGGCCTTATACATAATTGAGAAGAAAAAAAAGCTTCTAAGTATTTAAAACTGTTATAAGGAAGATAACAAACATCTCAAAAGTGCTCAAAAGAGCTTCATTCACATTAAAAATAAAGATCTAAAATCTCATCTCATTTTCTACTTTAAAAAGCTATGAAAATTAAATGAAGGCCACGTATGGTAGCACACCCCTGTAATCCTAGAACTTGGGAGGCTGAGGCAGGAGGATCAGTGCGAGTTCGAGGCCAGCCTGGGCTACAAAGTGAGCTCAAGGCCAGCCTAGGTTGCATAGCGGGACCCTGTCTCAAAAAGACAAAATAAAAAGAAGAAGCTGGTAGAAAGGAGGAAAGAACAGTGTGACAACGAAGCCAGGCATGGTAAGCAAAAGATGTCTGTGATCCCCACACTCAAGAGGATACAGAAGGAAAACAGAATTTGAAGTCAGGGCTGGCTATACTACGAAGTACAAGGTCAGCCTGGGCCACACTCAAAAAAAAAAAAAAAAAAAGCAACAACAAATAAAAACATCTGGGTAAAAATGAAACACATAATGAAAAGCAAAACAAAAATTTCAAAACTCAATTTTTTTGGTGATCTGCTCAGTCCACCCTGGGGGTGGCGCTGGTATGGCACATGCCTGTGGTGCTGGGGATTGAACTGCAGTTCCTGAGCTTGCCTAAGCTTTGCCTAAGTAGGCACTTTAGACCACTATGCTATTTCGCTGGCCTTTTTCTTTTTTGTACCAGGGATTGAACTTAAGGCCTTACATTGCTAGACGGGCACTTAAGCTGCTAAGCTGTCTCCCCAGCTCAAATTTTTGAAGAGACCAGGAAAACTGATAAATCTCTACCCCAACTTAATAAAAGGCAGATTATCAATATTGAGAAAAAACATGTAGTAATTACAATTATAATCCAATATAATATAATTTTCCTTGACTGTCAATTTGACTGCTTTAAGTAAGAGACACCTAGATTAGAAGAGCACACTTCCTCAACGACACACTTCTACCATGATATTTCTGTCTTGGAAGCAGCTGGGTCCCTCTGAAACCAAGAGTCAAGGTAAGCCATTCTTCCTTTAAGCAGTGTGTGTTAGGTATTTCATCCCACCAATGGAAGGTGATTAATACTGAACACTGGTACCAAAAATGAGGTCTCTGCTGTGACTGTACCTGACCACGCAGTTCAAAAGCCTTTGAACAGTTTTGCGAGAGTATGAGACAGTTTCAAGATGGAGGCTAGCAAAGTCCTAGAATGTTGTAAGCACAGACTGACAGGCAATTTCACTGGAAGCTCAGAAGATCAGAATGTCAATAGAAATGTGGACAGTGAAGTCTGTGCTCATAAATTTTCAGAAAGAAATAAGGACTTTGTTGAGAATTAGACTAAGGGCCATGGATGTTACATTCTGGCAAAGAATTTGTCTACAGTTGCCTATAACAACTTTTGTCTTGAAAATAAGTTTGAAGGCAACAGATTAGCTGATCTTATGGAAGAAATATCAAGGAAGCCTTAATGCTCATATTCTGACCTTAGCCATAGGTATGGGCTGTTTCTGTTCAATTTCATATTAAAGCTTGAAGCAAAACACAGCTCAAATATATCAAACACTCTGTAGTTTGGCCAGAAAAGATTTATTTGTAAAGCTGAGGCCAAGAAGTTATGACAGCTGAAGAGATCAGAGCTATCTTAAAAATATAAATGCCAAATACTTTGTACAGGAACAACAGAAAAGACTGTCTTGAGAGCATCTCAGGAATTGGGCAGATGTGACCCAACATAAGCTCCTTGGACAATACTTTGAGAATGTGGGCTCAGAGTATCCTTCTCATTCTGAGCTCCATAAAGAAATGTACCCACTCCACTTCAGACAAGTTTAAACTGCACCAGACCTGGTTGTTGTCCATTTGGTGCTAGCTCTGGACATACACAGAATATATGAGTTATGAAGTCAGAGAAGCTGTCAATCAGACTTTCAAAGGCATGGGAGCCCCGGCAATGTAAGACAGGGTCACAGTCCCTAGCAGGATTCCCTGAGAAGTAAAGATAAAGCTTAAGTGGAGAAACCAGGAAGGTAGAGATGCCAGGAATAAGGAATGTCTACCAGGAAAGCTGTAGACATCAAGCCAACCCAGCATTCGAGAGAGGATATGGGCTGCAAACAGCAAGACCATGGGATAGAGCTGCCCAAGACCTCCAGAACACACATCACCTCACCTTGTGCCCTGGACGCTGGATGCTGAGTTAGAGGATTTAACATTTACTGAGCTGGGTTTCAGACTTTCTTTGGTCTTATTCCTTTTTATTTATATTCCTCTCCTTTGGAGTAGGAATGTTTTTATTGTGCCATTATATCCTGGGGTTATGAAACATGCTTTCTGATGTGTTTGTGTCTATGTGTGTATGTGTGGCACTGTGCCTTGTTCATGGAAGACAAGAGCTCTACCACTGGGCCACATCCTTAGCCTACATGCTTTCTGACATTTTTAGGGGCGCACAGATAAGAGCTGCCTTGTGTCTCAAAGGAGACTCTGGACGTGCACTTTTTAACAATGCTGCAACTGTTGAGTCTGAAGAAGGTGCATTTTTTACAATATGCAGGACAGTGACATCATGTTAGGTATAATTATGACCTTACTGTTCCTATTTAGAGATTAAATGAGCGGTTCTCAACCTATGGGTCACAACCTTGGCGGGGGTCAAATGACGAAAACACAGGGGTCACCTAAAACCATTCTAAATCATAACTGTAGCAAAATTACAGTTTTGAAGTAGCCACCAAAATTATTTTATGGTTTGGGGTCACTGCAACATGAGGAAGTGTATTGTGGGGTCACAGCATTAGAAAGGTTGAAAACCACTGGATTAAATGGAGTTTAAGATATGTTTGGGGTAGCTGGGCATGGTGGTACATGCCTGTAATCCCAACACTCAGGAGGCTGTGGCAGGAGGATCAGTGTGAGTTCAAGACCAGCCTGGGCTACAAAAGTGAGCCCAAGGCCAGCCTGAACTGCACAGTGAGACCCTGTCTCAAAAAGACAAAAAAAAAAAAAAAAAAAAAGAAAAAATGTGTTTGGGTAGCAAGGTGACAAGGTATGGAGTTGTAGCAGTTAATCTTACTACAAATCTGACTGGCCTGAAACACCCAGACTAGTAAAGGTCATTTCTGGTGGATCTGAGTGGATCATGGGGGTGTGACATCAGATACTATGTCTGGTTCCTGGTCCCTCTTCTATTCTCTGCTTCATGGATGTCATGAGATCGGCATTTTTTCCAAGCACTTCAGTTATATCTTCCTGCCTTGGAACCAACTGACCATGGACTGAAACCTCTAAATCTATGAACCAAAGGAAACTTTTCCTCCTCTTAGTTTATTTTCTTAAGTATTTTGGTCATAGTGGTGAAAAGCTGACCAATCAAAAAAGATACCCAAGCAAATCCATTAAATAATCAAAAAATCATGAAAAATTTGTTAAAGAGGATATCCTTTAAAAATACAACTTACTGGGGCCCGGCGGGATGGCTCAGTGGTCTAAAGCGCCTGCTTGGGAAAGCTTGGGCAGCTTCAGGGACCACGGTTCGATCCCTGGCACCACATGCTGCACCAGCCCTGCCCTCGGGGCGGGCTGAGCCGGCCATAAAAATGAGGGAATAAACAAACAAAGGTTGTGAAACGAGAAAATAAAAATAAATAAATAAATAAATAAAATGCCAGCCTTTATTTAAAAAAAAAAAAAATACAACTTACTAAAAGTTACCAACAAAAAAGAATTTGTAGGTTTGTGTATGTTTTTCAAACTAAATTTATAACTAAAAATCTTCCTATAGGTGTAATCACTGTGAATGTCAGAAATGTAGATTCCTCTAAAAACTAAAAATAGAATTCCATTCACCAAACTATTCTAAGCATCTTCCTAAAATAGTTAAAGACATCCTACTATGGTAATAAATGGATACCTAGGTTCAAAGAAGCACAATTGATAGCTAAATCTTGGAAGCAGTCTATAGGTTCACCAACAGATGAATGGATAAAGAAAATGTATATTTTGCAATAAGGAAGAATAAGCAAAAAGTCATTTGCAGAAATATGGACACATACTGGAAACATAACATTAAGTAAAATAAATCAGGCTCATAAGCTTAATTACTGGTTTCTCTTAAGAAACCCACAATATAAATAAAGATAAAAATAAAAGATAACATGAAGTAGAGAGTTAAGATTTCATTCATATGGAAGGGGATCAAAATGAGGAATGGTAGAGGGAGAGGAATAAAAGGAAATATGAAAGAATTAAGGTAAGTTATCTACACATGCCAATTCCCCACAAGGAATGTAACCATTCTGCAATATAAACATGTACCAGTAAAAAATAAAAACTGAGCCGGGTATGGTGCCACAAGCCTGTAATCCCATCACTCAGGAGGCTGAGGCAGGAGGATCAGTGCGAGTACAAGACCAGCCTGGGCTACGAAAGTGAGCTCAAGGCTGGCCTGCATAGCGAGACCCTGTCTCAAAAAAGACTAAATAAATAAATAAACAAATACTGAAAAAAAAATTTAAAAAAACCTTACAAAGGGGTTAGGGAGGTAGCTCAGGGGCACAAGTGCCTGCATGGCAAGTGCAAGGTACTGAGTTCGATCCCTGGTTAAAAAAAAAAAAAAAAAAAAAACTTACAAAGAACTTCTGATCTTGATCTTGACTGTAAACTTGATTGGCTTAAGAGACACCTACATTAGTAAAGCTCATTTCTGGGTATATCAGGAGGACATCCCAGATTAGTCTTACTAGTAAAGCCCATCACATTAGTAAAGCAGAAACAATACCAATCAAACACAAACACAAAATACACAAGGAAATACTTCCTAACCTACTTACAAGCAACCCTCCCTAAATAAAGATAAAGATACTGCAATAGGGAGCTGGGGAGATGGCTCCGAGGCACAAGTGCCTGCTGGGCAAGTGCAAGGTCGTGAGTTTGAACCCCAGTCCCACCAAAAAAAAAAAAAAAAAAAAAAAAAAAAAAAAAAAAAAAAAAAAAAAAAAAAAAAAAAAAAAAAAAAAAAAAAAAAAAAAAAAAAAAAAAAAAAAAAAAAAAAAAAAAAAAAAAAAAA
>PVJA010026884.1:0-29215 GCA_004027025.1 Myocastor coypus | reverse complement strand
TTTTTTTTTTTTTTTTTTTTTTTTTTTGTCTTTTTGAGACAGGGTCTTGCTATGCAGTTCAGGCTGGCCTTGAGCTCACTTTTGTAGCCCAGGCTGGTCTCGAACTCGCACCAATCCTCCTGCCTCAGCCTCCCAAGTGCTGGGATTACAGGCGTGAGCCACCACGCCCGGCAAACCCTCCAACCCTTTCTAGGCCAAGTGGGCAGCCAGTGATCCCCTGGGTTGATTGGTAGTCAGGGTAGGGGGTCAGCTCCCTTCCCTGCTAGTTCTGCCAACAAAGCATTTGGGGTGCAGAAGGACGACTCCCCTTCTTCCCCTCCCACTGCAGAGACTCCAGGAAAGGGGCCCTGCGGGCTGGGCACCGGCTGCGGCTTCGCTCTCCGTTCTTTTGGGAGGCCAGGACTACCAGGCAGCCCCCAGCCCAGGCTCCAGTCACCAAAAGAAAAAAAAAAAAAAAAACAGTAGCAGTTGGTGAACTTCCAGTGCTACCTTTTCTGAGGGGAATCCAGGAAGGTAAAGGAGGGCTGAGGTGGGCGCTGGCAGAAAGAGATGCTGGCGGCACCGCCTTTCTGTGAAGCTCAGCTGGCGCGGGCCCTTCCCCTGGGCCAGCCGCCCCCACCCCTGGTTGAACCGCGTGGGGGAAGGGGTTGGAAGAGAGGGAGGGAGGGCGGGCGGGAGAGCGCGCAGAGCCGCCTCTCCCCCTACATCCGCCTCCCCTCCCCCACGCCCAGAGCACCCGCGCAGGGGCGCCGAGGAAAGGGCAGCACTGGAAGTTTTTGTAAAATGTGATATTTTTTCTCACTTTGAGAGGAAGGTGCAGGATGCGTCCGCGGCACCATCCTCCTGGCGCGGCGCCGCTGCGCTGCAGAGGAAACGCTGACCTGTTCTCCGCCTCCGCAGCCCAAACTGGGATTTCACACGAACCCCTAGTCCAGACCTCCAAGGGTCTAGGTTCAGGGATCAAAGTGAAACCGATAACCTTATCCACAGAGACCCTTGGCCAAAAATGGCAGGTCGGCGGCGTGGGCGTGTGTGTGCGTGCGTGCCCGCGCGTGTGCACCAGGGGTGGGCGTGTGCTGGGTGTGTGCTGAGGCTGTGTACACGCTGCGGGTGTCACGCAGCGGCCAGCAGCGCGTGCTGATGTTATTGTGGGGTCCATTTGTATGTGTGTCTCCTGCGTGTGTTACGCATGATTTTGCAAGCACCCATGCACATACTCGCTTGGTTTCTTTTTCTTTCTTTCTTTCCTTTTTTTTTTTTTTTTTTTTTTTTTTTTTTTTTTTTTTTTTTTTTTTTTTTTTTTTTTTTTTTTGTCTTTTTGAGACAGGGTCTCGCTATGCAGTTGAGGCTGGTCCTAAGCTCACTTTTGTAGCCCAGGATGGTCTCGAACTCGCACCAGTCCTCCTGCCTCACCCTCCTGGGATTACAGGCGTGAGCCACCACGCCCGGCCTCTCTTCTTTTCTCTTTCTTTCTTTCTTTCTTTCTTTCTTTCTTTCTTTCTTTCTTTCTTTCTTTCTTTCTTTCTTTCTTTCTTTTGTTCTCTCTTTCTGAGGTAGGGTCTCACTATTTAGTTCAGGCTAGCCTTGAACTCCATGTAATCCAGGCTGGCCTTGAACCCAGGCAGTGACCCTCCTGCCCTGTCCTCGCTCGGCTTTGCACCTCCCCGATCTCACGGTGCCTACATTTAGCATTCACCTCAGACCCAGCCCAGAAGCCCTCAGCCGAGCGCCTTGATTTCCGCGTGCGGTTCTGCGAAGGTCTCCAGATCCCAGCCCCAAAGCCTTCGTGCCGGGCAGCGCGAATTCGTTAGAGCGGGGTTGGCCTGGGGCCTCCAGTAGGTCATGGCGATCACCGGGGGCATCCGGCATGGGGTCCTGCAGTGTGACCCCTCGTCTTGGGTCCACTGGTGGGACACTGGCTGGAACACCCGGCGGCTCAGGCGCTCCGACTCCGGGTCGTCCTCGCTCCTACGCCCGGCAAAGTTCAACAGCGTGGCTCCCTCGCCACGCGGCGCCCCTAACGAGCCTTCAAACCCCACTTTTGGTCAGCTTGTTTTCCTTTGGTGATCGGGATGTCCTGGCCAAAGAATTGTTCATACCTTTGCTTTTAACGTGTTTGGTGAGTTCATATTTAAAACGTACCCGTCGATCCCCAATAGAAAAAACTTTCCTGGCGCGGAGGCTCAAGTCTGGAAGCGGAGAGGGGCAGAGAGCGCGGCTGAGAGCCTCCCGGGGACCCGCACGGGCGCGCGAGGCCAGGACCGCGCGGCGCTGACCGCGAGGTCTCGCCCCTCCCCCTCCTCCTCCGACAGCTTCCAAGGGGGGATTTGGAAAATGGGGTGGGACCTCCAAGAGGGGGCTCCTTGGAGGTGGGCGCCAAGCGCAGCAGCACGCGGCGGGGCTGGCAGCAGCCTCAGCGACCCCTGGCAGCCCTGCTCCGGCCGGAGCTCGTTTAGGGCTCGATCAAAAAGGGGAAGACACCCAAGGGGTCCCAAGGGAAGAAAAGTCAATCGCTGGATGCGGGGCCCTACGAGGCCAGGGGAGGGGAGGGTTCGATTCTTTTCATACCCTCCTCCCGGCACAACGGAATTATTCAGCCTCTTCAAACCGAATTACTAAGCAAAGCCCCCTTTAAACTTAAAATCTACTAAGAATAAACAAAATTTCGTTTGGGCTTAGATGGGATGGAGAGGGAGGCGTGAGGAGGATGCCTACGAAGCGCAGAGCCTGGGGTAGCGGTCGCATCTCCTTTCCCAGGGCGTATCCGTGCAGGCGCCCGGTGCAGTGCCGGATTCCGGGCTCACAAGCCTCTCTTTACTCGGGTGAGATCGACGGAGCGAGCGTAGCAACTACACCAAACTCCCGGGCTTCATCGCATGTTGGGGACACCTCGCAGGGCCGGGTGTTGGTGCCGGTGGAGTTCCTGTAACTGAGGGTCAGGATTCCAAGTAACCTCAAGGGAAAATATGTAGGGTTAATACTGGCTCAGTGAACTTCACCCAAGTTGGCAAGCAGGCGTCTGTGGTCCACCAGCAAAGAGCCCAAGCCTGGCTCCCCTGGGGAGGCAGAATCTCGAGTTTGAGCCCAACCTGGACAATTTAGCAAGATCCTGTCTCAATTAAAAGATCTTAAAATGCCAGAGGACCTGCCCAGGATACTACCCTCTCATGACTGTTCCCTCACCACCTCACACACACACACTGTGAACTGAACCCTGGCGAAGGTGAGGTGCCCAGACAGCCCTCAGCACAAACCAACAACTCCCTGAGGCGAGGATGTTATTCGCCCTCTCCAAAAAAAATACTTAGGACCCCTCTCTTCTTTACACTCTGCGAGTGGCCTTGGTGCTGGGTTCTCCAGGGCAACCTCTTTCATTTAGGCAGATGTGTGTGGAGAAAACCTCAGGGTGGGACCTGAAGAGCTTCCTAAGTCTCTGGGTTTGCAGCCCGGAGCCCGGGCGGTGAAAGGAGAGCCAGTTGCTTTTGTTCTGTTCTCTTTCCTTCCTCCGTGCCCGCTTCCCTCCTGCCTTTAGCCTTCCCTTTTTCTCCTCCTTTCCCCTCTTCTTCCTCCATCTCCTCCCTGTTGGTTTTGTGTTTGGGGGTTTGGGGTTTTGCATGTCGTCATAGAGCAAATGACAAAGCTCAGAATCTTGGGCTAGTCTCTCCCCCCGTCCCCTTTTAATTCCTTCTGGTAGTCTCAGAGACAGGAAATGGCTAACCCAGAATGTCACAGCCAGCCGGGGAAGGCAACCCAGGCCTCAGGCCTCCCAGGCCAGTCCTCTGCCATTCGGATGGAGCACACAATTATGGCCCCTCTGGGTACTCATCCTCATCAATTCTGCCTTCCTTGGGGAGTGTGCATGTATGGAGACCCCAAGGTTTCCCCAGGAGGTGCTCCAAGCCCCACTGCCTTGGGAGCTTGGGAGAGGAAGGTGTGATGTGGGGCGGGGTTTCCTCCTCTGCAAAGCTTGGAAGCCCTGTGGATTATCTGGCTTTTGAAAAGTGCCTGAAGCTACCTGCTGCAAGGTCTGCCACTGTCCACCCTTGCCTTAGCTATACTGGGCATAGAAAGGACTGTGCCTTCTGAGTCAGTGGCCTGGGAGGTAGTAACCCCCTCATACTTTCAGCCCCAGCCTCTCTCTTTTATGAGAAACCTCCTGACTGCCAACCCAGAGATCCATGGAAATAGCATATCTTCACTGAGCAAAACCTCCACGCCCTATTGGACGGGGGGGGGGCGGGGGGGGGGCGGGCAGGTTCCCCAGCCTCCTAGGGGAGGAGGAGCCCAAGGCTTCAGGGTAGAGGTTCCAAGCAGACGACAGGAAGTATTTTCCTGGAAAAACTCTTCTCTGTCCTTGGAGGGGGTGCGGTTCAAAGTAGATTGCTCTCTGCCCCGCAGGACTCCTGATTTTCTGTCCCTCCAAGGCACATAGGCGAGGCCACCCCTAATTTCCTATGGGCTCTTCGATTGATGTCCTCTCCCATCCCTCAGCTCTGCTATGGTCACCCTAAACTTTGATCATGACAGCACACGAGTGTGTGTGTGTGTGTGTGTGTGTGCAACAAAAAGATGCTTGCCATTTTGCACAGTGGAGGTGAGCCGGGCGCTGGAGAATCTGCTCAGATGGCTGGGTTTGGGGAGGGCACACATTTCCTTAATTTAAAGGAGCTCATGTATGTGTGGGCTGTTCTTTTTTCTTTTTAAATGATTTTTAATATTAATGCAAGCAATTTGACTTGTATACTCATGGGTTTCTGTAAAGGACGGTTTACTTGCTTTCATGCAGGGGTTTACTATGCATCTTGGGCATGCAGATGTGTGTACATCGCAGCCTCAGCTGAGTTTGTAGATCCATAAGGGCACTTCTGTTTTCAGGGAGGGATGCTGGTGTGGACCTCTGTGTAGACACTCATACACTGCTGTGCGAATAAACACGCTGTATTTGAATAGAGTCACAGTCCCGTTGGGCACATCTGCCAACAGATGCTTGAGTATGGGGACAGCGTCCATCCAGTGCTTGCAGAGAGCTACAGTTTGCTCTCTGCAAACAGCTCTGGGAAATGAGGCCGGGCAGATACCCTGCCTTATTTCCTGCGCCTTCCTAGGAGCCACCAAACCGGGCTCAACCCCACTCCCAGATCTCTGGGCTCACTCCAAGGGTCAGCCCAAGGCGGTGCCAGGAAAGGTGGGGTACAGCGCAAGCAAGAGCCCAGACGGCAGATCCCTCCTGCAGCCACAGCCCCTGCGGTGTCGAAACCACACCGGGGCCCCTGCCGGAAGCGGAAGCCGGCACGGGGGCGGTGAGGCGCAGTCGCGGCGGTCGCGGCGGTCGCGGCGGTCGCGGCGTGCCAGGCCCAGGGCGCCCCGCGGGGGCGTGCGGCGCGCGCGTGCGGGGCCGGGCTGCACCTTCCCGTCCGGCGTCTGTTTACCAACAAACCGTGAGCGCCGGGCAGCTACGCATTCCGACGCGCTGAATAAGTCGCGGGAGCAGGCAGGTTGCTCTTGACTCCTCTGCAGGTCCAACGCGGCCGAACCAGAACCAGCTCCAACCAGGAGCTCGGGCAGCGCAAATGCAGCCCCCAGCGCTTCTTAGGCCCCCTGCGTATCGCCCCTCGCCCGAGGGCAACCCAGGCCCGCCTGCTCTCTCACTAGCTTACATGCCTTTACCACTGAGGTCCCCTGCCTGCACTAAAAACCCTGCTTGATCCGTTCAAGGAGCGGACCCTTGGGCAGAAGAGCCTGAAACTTGGGTGATGTATCCGTCTCCCCCACCGGGGGGAGGCAGCTGCAGACCTCGGTGAGGTCACAACACGTGGCAGCCAATCCCCGGAGTCTTAAGTACGAGGGGGGACCAGTCGGGTCCGGGGATCCGAACCTGGACGAGGGTAGGGGGGCCCCATGAACATGAAGGGAGGAGGGGAAGGCCATGGGAGCACCCCCCCCCCTTTCCAGATGCAAGCTCCCAGCTAGAAGAGAAAGAGACACTTTCTCTGGGATCTTAAGTGTATGAGTGGCTGGCTGGGGGCTGGGGCTTATCCACCTCAAGGGCTCCGGAATGTGAGTCGGTGTAGGGAGCGGACAGCATATGGAACCGAGGCTTAGGCCTTGGGCACCAGCCGCAATGACCTCCTTGCCCTGCGGGACGTCTGCAGGGCTGGCTTCCCAGACCTCGCCCCCGCCCCTTCCCCGTCCGTAGTGGCTGCCTACCCGCTTGGCTTGTCCCCCGCAACCGCAGCCACCACCATCTGTCCCAATCTGGGCCTGTTGGCTACCGCCTGTCCTACTCCTTACACCAGGCCGGAGACCCCAGAAGACTCCTACCTGCCCTGCCAGCCGCGTGTGTCGCCTTCACAGTCCCTCTGCGGCCCCTCTGAACGCTTACAGGAGCCACAGGCAGGTAAGTCCAGTGAGGCGGTGACCGCCCCTGAGGTCTGATTCCTGTGCGCCCCTAAACCTCGCCCTCACCTGTTTGCACGCAGCTAGCGGGGTTCAAATAGGACTCAGATTCCGCGGATCTGGGGTAAGGGGAGAGCTATGGAATGGGGTGGGCTGAGGCCTGAGAGGGGGGCGGAGGCTCGTTGGCCTGGGTCTCCTTTCAGACCCGACCTGGTTTCGATTTGCAGTTGTATAAAGCCAGGCTGGGGGCTCCCGACCCCACCCTCTTGGAGCAGCCAACTTGTGGGTCCCCACTTGTAACGGAAAACTGCACCAATCCAGATGTGGGGGTGGGGCCCTGCCCTTCCTCTCGGTTCTCCCCATCCCGCGTTCTTTCCTTTGCCTGTGTCGCCCCTCTCAGAGTTGTCTGGCCTCAGAAAGCAGTGGTAAGACCAAACCCTGCTAAATAGAAATCAGGTCCCCGCTGGAGGGCTGCGGACGCCCTGGCCGCCCGCCTCTTTCATCTCCTTCCTGGGCTCTGCCCCCTCTCCTCTAGACCTTGCCCGACTTTGACAGGAAGTTGGCTTGGCAGAGCCTGGGAGTAAGACCCACCATCCGTTGTTGTTCAAAGAACAGAGCTACAGGCCCGTGTGGTCCTCCCGATCTCTAGTCTTTCCCTGGCCACCTGAGCCTTCCGTCAAAGGCCCGGGCCATGCCTGCCCACTCTACTGTTGATTCGGGGTTAGGTTGGGCCCCTGTTGCTTTTACCTGGACCACTCTGCGCTCTTGAGGACACACTTTTTGCAAGGCCTGGAGCCGGTGGGTGCCGCAGCCTAGGAGCAGGCCCCAGGGCTCCCTCACTGGGATCAGAGATGATTCACTTGTGATTTGCCGCAAGGGCGGCTATTCCAGAAGGAACTTGGGTGGAGAGAGGTCCGCTTTGAGTTGGGGGGCTCAGAGGCTCGGACAGTTCAGCAGCCGGGGTGTCTCCGAGGTTCCTGCGTCTCAGCTGGAATTGCCCGGCGCTCTGCGCAGCCTGGGAGGTGTGGGTGGGCGCTGGGTCGCTGGCCCAAGGCTGCTCACAGTGGGGTCGGAGCAGCGGAGGCCAGACGCGCGGGCGGGAGCGGAAGCCCAAGGGCTTCTCTGGGAATGGGCTAAGGCAGGGGTCGACGGTGGGGAGAGGATCAGAGAAGCCCGCTGCGCCCAAGGGGTGCAGAGGAGGTAAGGGGCGATCACAGCTGGCCAAGAGCAGGAATCCAACTAGACGGATGGGTAGGAGCCGCGCCTGGGTTCTGGCCCTGAGCACTTTCCCATGGGGTCTGTGGGTAACGTGCTGCCGCTGCTGCACTCACGCGGAAATTCCGGGCGCTTCACCCCGCAGTTCGCCCGCCTGGAAAGGCCAACCGGCCCAAATAGAGTGGTTCAAGAGGGCACCCCTTGCTCTCAGCCTTTGGCTCCATCCTATGTCCCCACGACCCTGTCCTGGGGAGTCCTAGAGAGCCAAAGAAAGGACCAGAGCTATGAGCGCCACCTGCATGGCCTGCGATTTGCTTTCCAAGCTCCAGTCATCCTCCCTAGGCATGCAGGAACCCCCCCCCCCAGCTTGGGACAAGACCACGGATGGGAAGCAGGGGGAGAGAATTCCTGGGTTGTGTCTCACCTTCTGATGCTGGCATTTGAAGCTCAGGTGGCATGTGACACTCTGGCGTCTGAAAATGGATTTCAGTTCCCTACACTAGGGAGGCCCAGAGTTTTGTCCCACCTTACCCGAAGCTGAGTCCCTCCTCCACCGGCCCCCCACCCCCTGCAACTGGAGCAGACCCTGGGGCCTCTTACTGTAGCTATTGGCACTTGCACCACTCAGAACCCTGAATTGGGAGCTCCTTAGGGTCAGGAACTACTTTGTATATGGGGTACACCCTGCAAGTGGAGGTTACGGGCATGGTGGTGCATGCTTCTAATCCTAGCACACCAGAGCCTGAGGCAGGAGGATCTCTGTCAGGAGTTTGAAGCCAGCATGGGCTATAGAATGAGTTCAAAGCTAGCCAGAACTAGATAGCCAGATCCTGTCTCAAAACACCCCCCCCCAAAAAAAAAGAAAGAAAGAAAAAGAAAAGAAAGAAGGAAGAAAACGCAGAGAAAACAAAGCCAGGTACCAGGCTGCACTTTTTACTAATTCTTCCATGGCATGCAGGCCAGGTGCAGAGGAGGCTACATTACACGCACGCACACCTCTCCCTGTGCTTCCCCCAGAATTGGAGATGCTGCTGCTGTCCCCAGAGCCTTTGGAGAGACACTGCCAGATCTCCACCAAGAAGCTGTGCAAACGCAGAACCATCTACTCGAGCCAGCAGCTGCTGCAACTGAACCAGCGCTTCCAGCATAGGCAGTACCTGGCACTACCAGAGAGGGCGCAGCTGGTGGAGCCGCTTGGTCTCACGCAGACCCAGGTGGGGAGGTCAGGTCCTTCCCCAGCCCCGACCTTCCCACGCCTGCGCTCTGGGAGCTCTCCGCAAGGTGTGCACGGCGATTCCACCATGGACCCTGGCCCTGTCGCCCATAGTCCATAACTGGCCTTGAGCGAGGATTGGGGGAATGTATTAGAAGGGGGAAATGGGCGGTTCAATAGCGGAGGGCACTCCTGGGGGCAATGGGAAGTGTGTTCTAGCTAGGGCTATGGAGGGTGCAGCCAGCACCCCCAGCCTGGCTCTGCCCCTGGAACTTGCTGCCTAAGCTGGTGCCTTTTGTCTTGCACAAATACTCCTGATCTTTGTTTTTTCCTGATCTGTCCCTTCTTCTCCCTAAAGGTAAAGATCTGGTTTTAGAATAAGCCCTCCAAGGGGCCGGCAAGGCAAGATGGCTCAGTGGGCTAAAGCCCTTGCTTAGGAAAGCTTAGGCAACCGCAGGGACCTTGGTTCAATCCCTGGTATGACCAGTGTGGGTTGAGCTGGCCATAACATAAGTAAAATAAAGTTTTTATTTTTATTCATTTATTTTTTTTTTCTTTGCGGGACCAGGGTTCAAACTCACGACCTTACACTTGCCAGGCAGGCACTTGTGCCACAGAGCTATCTCCCTGCCCCCCCCTTTTTTTTCTTTAAAGGAAGCTCATGAAACAGAGTTTCAGGCCAAAGGAAGGGGACTTCCCGAGGAGACCCTCCTACCCCGCCTCTTTGCCCCCCCCCTTCCATCCCTCTGGGATCTGTCCAAGGCAGGTGCCTTGCCCACCAGTGACTATGGCAACAGCTTTGGAGCCTGGTATCTGCATCACTCTCCAGATGTGCTGGCTGTGCTTCAGATGTTGGGAGCCTGGGGTCACGCAGCCCCTGGCCCTCCTGCCAGGCCCAGGACCTGGCACACCCATACCTCTGCTGGGATAAGAAGAAACCAGGTCCTGATAGGTTTTCTCCAGGACAAGCAGCTAGAAAAGAAAGAGCCAGGGCGTTGTATCCGCCTAACTCCAACAGCTACAACAAGGACTCAGCCTTCAGCATCCGCTCCTACCACGCCCGATGGACAGAGGCTTGGGAGAGGATGCCTGGGCAGGACTGCCTGGACACAGCTGCCTCCATTCCCAGGGCCAAAGCTCTGCTGCAGTCTGGGGTAGGAACTATAGGAGGAGGCGCTGGGTATTGCTCACCCGTGTGCTTTGGGCCCTGCTCAACCCCTTTGCGAGCAAATGCAGAGTGATTTTCTAGTGTTCAGACCTGCTGTCAGTGGGTCACCTCTGCCCATCTATCGAATTTTCTTGGATTACCTCTAGAGTAGGGGTGTGGCCCAGTGGCACAACAGGCACCTGGCATAAGGCCCTGCATTCTGCCCCCAGCATCTAGACAAAATAATTAAAAACACTCAAATGTAACAGATAGTGATTAAAAGTCCCTGCCTTCCTCTTCCCTGCCCTGCTTGTAATACTTTTTTTTTTTTTTGGCAGGACCAGGGTTCAAACTCACGACCTTGCACTTGCTAGGCAGGCACTTGTGCCTTGGAACTATCTCCCCAGCCCCCCTGCTTGTAATACTTAACAAACCCACATACTCATATTCCTGGGAGCCTGGGGGAAATGGGGACAAATCCGGTCTCTGGGTGAGGGTGGGCATAAGCACCCCAAATAGCTGGAATGGCCTGGGACTTCAGTTTCTTACCCTGTCTCTGTCAGGAGAAACGGCTCAGATGCGTAAGCAGTCTGTCCGGCATCCCCCACATTCTGCCTCTTTCACTCACCTTGTACTTCTAACCATTAAAGTTGGCACAAAAGCTGGACCCAGAGGCCACGTGCGTTTGTCTCCTGCCCTCGCTAGGGTCGAGGCGAGTCAGTCACCTGTTCTCCGCCATCTAACTTGTGCTACACGGAGCTAGGGACCGGAAGTCCTGGATTCCGCGTCTCTGGCTGGCTCTGTGGCTCCCACACCGCAGCGTTCTGATAACATCCAGATTCCCGTGAAAGACAGAGACCATGGTGGTCTTCTCCACGGTCTCTCTCCTGGCCCGGCCGTGGAGGGAGCCACGTGGTTCAGGCTCAGTTTTCACCTGCAGCTCCAGGTGGAGGCAGCTGAACTCAGAGGAGAACACACACTCCTGCCAGCCCAGGATCTCCTAGAGAAACGTCCTGGAGATGGTGCGGCCTCTGTATACCTTGGGAAAGGAAAGAGGGGAGAACCTAAATTCTCCTCTACCCAACACATATCTTAGATACCATGGCAGACCCTTCGGGCTGACAGGGAGCCTGATAAATGACTGGAGCTCTGCAACAGGTGCCAGAAGAGGGTTTGTCGAGAGAAGACAGTGTGGACGCTGTCCAGACGCTTCAGTCCAGCCTGGCTGGGGGTCAGTGCCTCGTGTAAAGGCTGGGGAGCAGCAGCCCCCACGGTGACTTCTAGTCACTGTGCCAGGTTAAGAGGGCTTAGGACATAGCGAATCATCCAGAGAATCCAGCCAGGCATGGCCTTGGGGGCTGGAAAGGGGCCTCCGATTCCAGGCAAAAAGGCTCCCAAATCCAGCTTCCCTCATACCGCCTGAACCTGTTCCAGGCACTGCAGTTGAGGGTCTCGGGTGCCCCAGGCTATAAAGCCCACTACACCCTGCCTTCTGGGTCAGAGACCGTCTTTCCTCCCCATAACACACATGGGGGAGTGTTGGGGTGGCAGATGGCACAGGGTGGGCCCAGGCCCAGGAGCAGTGAGGCATGGCAGAGCCCCAGTACTTTACCTGCTACACCTGCTTCCTTCCTGAGTCCCCACGTCCAGCTCTGGCTCTCCAAGGACTGGGCCTGGCTGCTCCAGGGTGGCCTGGCCCCAGATGCCTGCCCTGGGCCTTCTCTGAGGCCCCAGGCCCCAGGGCAGCTGTTTGCTCCGCCACAGGTTGCACACTGCTCTTTCCACAGAGCCAGATAAGATCTACCACCCATCTCGGAAGGCCTCCAAAGGCTGATTAATTGGACGGCCCAGCTCTAGTCACATTGTTAAAACAACAGCCTGGTTGTAAAGTTAAGTAGCAGAAAGAGGTAATTGCTGTATGAGCCAGCGGCCGGCTGAGCTGACAGCACCCCTTCCTCCTGGTCTACCAGCCTTCCAGGAGAAATGTCAAAGGTCCCATTTCTTAGGACTGCTGGGTGTGGATATACCCCCCAAGGCCCCTAGGCGAGAGGCATCCATCCCCCTTCCCACAAGCCATCAGGACTATGAAGGGTAGTCTATAGTCCTGAGGAAGGCCCAGTAAGGCCTTTGGGTCAATAAAAGGAAAGGGGCCAGGCACGGTGGTACATGCCTGTAACTCCGGCACTCAGTACGCCGAGGGAGGGGTCACCTAGTTCGAGTCCAGTCTGGGCTATATACTGAGTTCAGGGCCAGCCTGAATTATACATCGGGACCCTGTGTGTCAAAACATCATTTAAAAAAAAAAAAAAGGCAGAAAGTGAGACTGAGCAGGGATTTGGGTCTCCCAAGAGTTCCAGCTCTGCCACTGTGGAGCTGGGTGACTGTGGCAGGTTTCTTCCCTACTCTCTGGGTCCTGCTTCCCGCGGCCATGAGCCTTGCTTCCTGGTGTGGTTGTGATGGTGAAAGTAGATAGTGTTTGTAACAGGCTTGACACGGTGCCTGGAACACGGTAAGTGCTTAATAAATGGCATTTATAGCTGCCGTGATGATTATTGGGAAGGGGCGTTCACCCTGGCATGGGTTCTTCTTGGGTCGGGCCTCTGGCAGACCCCGCCTCCCTCCCAGGGTGAGGCGGGGCTCCACACGTCCCTGTCACCAGCTAAGGTCCAAATGCAGAAGGCCCTCGCAGCTGTCAGCTGACACTGGCAGAAGGGGGTGTGTCTGAGAATGTCCAGGACACGCCATGCTGTCACCTACGCGGTCTCGGCTGCCTCAAAGCTGGGGGGGGGGTGTTTTCCTGCCCGCCCCTCCCCCTTGGGTCACTCGCCTCCCCTCTCCCCATATACTATTTTAAGGCAGGACCCCCATTCTCTCCTCCAACGAAATGAGATTCAATTAATTCAATTAAAGCAATTTTGGAAGCAGCTCCCGAAGGCCTTCGATGTGAGATAATTATAAGTAATTTGCTTCTGTGAAGAGGAAAAGGTTACACGGGGTCTGGGGGGGTGGGTTCCTCACCAAATGCACGCAGATCTAGCAAGATTCCGCGCTGCAATCAGAGCTGCCCTTCCATTGGCCAAATTACTTGCAGGTGGGAAGAGGAAGGGGGTGGGAAGACAGAGTGACGGGCTGCCCCTCCTCCACCCCAAGGCGGCGGTGCGAGGTGGGGGTGGGGCGGTGCTTGTTCCCGACAAAATGTCTGCACAGCCGTAGCCTCCGATTACTCAGCTCGCGGCCTCATTTGAGTTTGGGTGCCTAGACTTGCCTCTGGGATCGAATCCAGAGTCGTGGAATGTTATCCGGGTAGCTGAGGCCTGTGTAGACCGGGGCCCTGAAGATCAAGGACGGGACAGCGCTTATAAGGGAAGCGGGGAGAGAGGGGAGAAGCCGTGCAGTCACTTCGTACTTCCGGGGTGGGGGGCCCGAAGAGCGATTCCTCCAGCCTACCCTCTCACCCTCGCCAGCACCGATTTCTGGTTCTGCCTGACGTCCATCCATCCAACCTCCGTTCCTTGCATTGATTGTGGCGGTGGCAAATCTCTCAGCTCTGTGTCCGCAGGGGCCCGGAAGCCTCTGCCTTTCCCACAGTGTCTACAGCTGTCCACTGCCACCTCGCCTGGGGCCATCCTTTACCTTGCAGGCTTCCTCTGCTCATAGAGGAGCCCAGACCCAGAGGAGTCAGAGGTAGGAACTGAGGCCAAGCAGGGAGGCTGGGCTTCCGGCCTCCTCAAAGACCCTCTCTGCTAGGCCTAGTGGCACAGCCCACAACCCCAGCGCTCAGCAGGCTGAGGCGGAAGGAGCACCTTGAGTTCCATGTCGGCCTGGTTACAGGAGTTGCAGGCCAGTTGGAACCACGTCTGCAGTCCCAGTTTCAAAAAAACACAAAACGAAACAAAAACCTAAGACCCTGGCCACAAAGGAGCCAAGTTCCCCTGTACCTGGGAGCTCTTAACTCAGAAGGTAATGGTTAAACAACTATGGTGCAAAAGAAAAACTCGGTGACCCCCAAATATCTCTCTCATGTCTTCCACTCCTGTCCATCTCTCTCCTTCCTGCTTTTCTTCCAAGGCTGACCCCAGCCAAGGCAAAGTGGCTGCAGCTCAATTCTCAGTCCCTGGGTTCAATCCCCAGTACCAGAAAAAAAAAAAAAAAAAGACCCTGGATGAGTTGTAGCCAGGCACCGGGACACTGTACATGCACAGAATATGTATGTGTACAGTAGGCCAGGGACACAGGCACACAGGACACATGGAGCTGCGCGTAGAGACACACATGCACACGTGCTCGAAGCATCCCTGGGTTGTATCGGACACACAGAGAAACACAGCATCTGGGCTTTTTGTTGTTGTTGTTTTAGAATTTTTTTTTTTCTTGTTTCAGAACTTTGTTTATTTTTATGGCCCGCTCAGCCTGCCCTCAGGGCAGGGCTGACGCAGCATGTGGTGCCGGGGATCAAACTGAGGTCCCTGAAGCCGCCCAAGCTTTCCTAAGCAGGCGCTTTAGACCACTGAGCCATCCTGCCAGGCCCCAAGCATCTGGGCTTTTGGTGAGGGAGAGACAGGGTGCCTGGGACTTCTTCACGTGGGCAGAAGCAGACAGAAGCATATGTGGAAAAAAAAAAAAAAAAAAAAAGAAGCATACGTGGAATATGCGTGGCTTCTGGGGTGCTGTGGGGTGGGGCTGGTCTCCTGCCCCCCCCCCCTCTCTGGAAACAGTTTCTCCTCTGAAGGAAGAAGTCTGGATGGCCACAGAAACTCCCTAATTCTATTAAGACTATTCTCCTTGTTACCGGAAGGCCTGTCTGCTTCTCTGAGCTCTACCAAGAAGAGCTCCTGTTCCCAGCCCTCCCTGGCACAACCCGTGGTTCCCAGTCGTGGCTGTGGGGTCCAGCTCTGCAGCAGGAGCCCCCAAGCAGCCAACAGGAGCTCAGGTGGCCCAGGGAATGGGAGGGGCCTGGGAGGCGAGTGGTGGCCCAGGGACTGAGATATGTATCTGCCCTCCTTGCTATGTGAGCTAGGGTGGGTTACTGTTCTCTCTGGTTTCTCTTGCAAAATCATGGGCAGTGGAAAGGCAGGGAGGGGGCACAGGCAGGCAGCTAGGACCACTTTGTACCCCAGTGTCTAGGGCCCGGAAAGTCAGACGGACTCTCTCCCATCAGAGGTGTGGGGGGGGCTCTGCCTCTGCCATCAGATTGGACACATGGGGCAGCTCTTCGCAAGGCAGCATCACGTGACTCAGGCCATACTGATGCGGTGGGGGTGGGGTGTTGGCCAGCCCCGAGAATGGGCTCCAAGCTTCTTGCATGGTCAACTTTCTGATTCAGCATCTCTCAGGGCCAGGCCTTCCAACCCCTGACCCAAGAAGGACAGATGACCTCATCTCCAGGGTGGCTGCTGCTCCCCAGGGGCTGGTGTGGGCCGGGCCGCCTTCCTTCAGCCCTGTCAGAGCCACCCTGCTCACTGTGGCTGAACTGCAGGTTGAACCTTTGCCAGCGCGAGGTGATTCCAGCCTGGTCCTGCTTCCAGCTGGTGGGCACCACACCAGCTAATGACCAGGCAGGGCCCACACATTGGGGTGACCCACCTAGATGATAGGCTCCCTCGGGGGTGCCATCCACCTGAGCCCACCCTAACCTTCCCTGTCCGGCTTTGCATCGTGCAGAGTAGGCTGACCCTGCAGGACTTGGCCTCCTCTTTCAGCCTGGGGGTGGCCAGAGGGTAGGGCTCTCTTTCACCTGCTCACCCCTCCCCCCAGCCTGGTGCCCCATCTTTGGGGGGAAAGGGCTCAGCACATGGGGCGGGGCAGAGGACAGAGGGGTGCAAGTGTGGCCTTTGCCCAGGGCCTGGCCCTGTGCTGCATCCCAGGCCCACGCAAGGCAGCAGCCCACCGTGGCTCGCTGGACTCAGGCAGGAGGAGCAGTCTGCTCTGTCCCGGCAAGCCAGGGCCTGCTGTGGACTCCTCCTCCCAGCCCTGGAGCCGCCGGGAATTCTTTGCTCCGACAAATCCTTGGGGAAGCCAGACCGTTCAGCCCGCTGACAAGCCTCTGCTCAGCTCCTGTCACATTCCCTGAGCCCAGGGGGATCAGCTGGAGCCGCCTCCCAGGGCTTCTTCCCCCCTGTGACCCCTGGTCTTTCCCTGTCTCCTGGGGGCCTTCTCCCCACCTCTTCACAGCCTGAATTCTGCCTTGCAAACTCCTCCTGGCTCTGGGTCCTCAGACAGCCCCATCTGAGAAGGGCTAAGCTTCCCCTCTGCCCTCTAGCCGATAGAATCTGTCTCAGAATCTGTCTCCTGTCCAGAGAGACCTCTCCAGTGTCCCCGGGCCTGTGCTCTGGAATGTGGAGGATCTGCTGTGAGCCTCTGGGCAACCTCCCTCACCTCTAGGTCTCTCTTTCCTCACCTCTGCAGGGGGATAAAGATCAGAATTCACAGGTCAGGGAGACCTGGAGAGGGCACCTGGAGGAGGAAGTTATGAAACCCCACTGGTGCCAGGAGATAGGCAGCCTCCTCCTTCACCCGGCTGTGCAAATTTGGGGGCCAAACTCTTCCCCGTATCTGCCACAGCACCTCTGCGAGCCACCAGCTTGCCCGGTCACATCGCAGAACATAGTTCCTTCCACCCCAAGAGCACCAAATAACAAAAAGCCAGGTCCTGGAGTTCAATACCAACTCAGTGACCCTGGGCAAGCTTCTTAAACTCACCCTCTTCAGCTGGAAAATGAGAATGGTGACTCGTGCCCCATAATGCTCTCGAGACCATGGGGCTGGGAGCAGAGCTCCAGAGCAGGAGCACGAGCCTTAGCACCTGAGGCCCTGAGCCCTTCCCCAGCACCAGGGGAGAAAATTAAAAGGCACCGAGTCTGGCCTGGTGGTGCACGCCTGTGAGCTCGGCACTCAGGAGGCAGGAGGATCACTGAGTATTTGAGGCCAGCCTGACCTTCAAAATGAGACCCTGTCTCAAAAAAAAAAAAAAAAAAAAAGGATAATACAGCAAGTATTCTGCTGGAATTATTAGTGGTATCTCCAGCTAGCAAGGGCATGCCACCACTGAGCTATGCCTCTAGTGATTTTTATCTTTTATTTTGATGCAGACTCTCAATAAGTTGCCCAGGCTGCCTTTAAACCGGAGATCTTCCCACCTCAGCCTCCTAGATATTCACCACAGCAAAAGGCTGGTCCTGAGGGAGCCTATCTAAAGACTCCTGTTTCTCTGTTGTTCTCAGCTTGGTGGGTGAGGGACATCTTTCTTGGGCTGGGGACAGCCCAGGAGAGGAGCCCTGATAAGGGCTGTCTTCCCGTACTCCCAGCAGTATAGGAAGTAGCTAATGGGAGCTGCTTCCTGGGCCAGGGATACATCTCAGTGGCAGGAAGCTGCTTTCTGATGAGCGGAGGGAGCTGTAGCAGAGGCAGCCTGAGGATAAGGAGCTGAAGGCAGGAGAGCCTCTCCCAGTGTCCCCTGAGGCCAGGTGACACCTAAAGAATGAGGCCATGCAGCCCCAACTAACACTGGGGCAGAGAAGGCCCTGAGGCCTGCATTCATGAACCATTTCCTCCCAGTAACTCAAAATCCCCTCTTCCCCAAGCCCCCCCACACCTTGGGGATTGAACCCAGGGCCTCACACATGCTAGACAAGCACTCTACTACTGCGCTATCTATGTTCCCAACCTGAACTCCTACTTTTTTGTATTGACATTTGATTGAATACCTAGAAAAACCAAGAAATCCTAGAAAGAGCCAAAAAAACAAAAAACAAACAAACAAAACAAAAAACAACTTCTAGAATGAAGTGAATTTTGGTAAAATAGCTGAATACAACATAAATAAATATTAGCAAGAGCTGTTTTCTAGTATAGCACTATTAGGAAAAATATTCCTCTTTTTTTTTTTTTTTTTTTTTTTTTTTTTTTTTTTTTTTTTTTTTTTTTTTTTTTTTTTTTTTTTTTTTTTTTTTTTTTTTTTTTTTTTTTTTTTTTTTTGAGGCAGGGTCTTGCTATGTAGTTCAGACTGGTCTTGAATTCACCATGCAGCCCAGGATGCCCTTGAGTTTTCAGTGATCCTCCTGCCTCAGCCTCCTGAGTACTGGGATTATAGGTGTGCACCACCACACCCTTTGGAAAAACATTCTTCTTATAAAGGAAACAGAAAACAAAATACTGTAAGTACATTGATGTGAAGAGCAGTTCTTTAGCTCAACTCAAGCTTAAATATATCTCCCCTCCCATCATCCCTTCACCTGGGGCTAAGCATGCGTCTTCGTTGAAGGTGACTGTCCTGTTGTATGACAGCAGACATACCCTGGAATCAACAAAGCACTTTCCCACCGAGCGTGGTGGTGCCTGCCTACAACCCAGTACATAGGAAGCTGAGGCAGGAGGACCCTCGTGAGTTTAAGGCCAGCCTGAATCATAGAGAAGACTTCCTAGGCCAACTGAGAAGTCTTGACCGCCCATGGCTGAGTTGAATGCTCACCGCAGTTTGCTGAGTTGCCCATTGTCTTGCCGGCTCAGTGCTTCCCTCTTTTTTTTTTTTTAAAGAATTTTTTAATTTTAATTTTATTTTTTCTTGTTTCAGAACTTTTGTTTGTTTGTTTATTTATTTTTGTGGCCATCTCAGCCTGCCCTGAGGGCAGGGCTGGCGCAGCATGTGGTGCCAGGGATCGAACCACGGTCCCTGCAGCCGCCCAAGCTTTCCTAAGCAAGCGCTTTAGACCACTGAGCCATCCTGCTGGGCCCCGTGCTTCCTTCTTTATATGTGTTGTCATGCCAAATCTTCCCAGCAGCCTTAAAAGAGAGATGTGAGTAGCTCTATTTTATAGCTGAGAGAAAGCAAGGCTCAGAAAGGGCAGGCGGCAACTGAGCTTGCACCGCCCGTGAGCTTGCCTGCACGGCGTGACAATAATGCGATGAGCCTGAGAAGCATAAGGAATCTACGTGAGCCGGTGCCCGGGAAAAGCTGCTAGTGTAGGGTCCGGCACACAGTAGGTCTTGCTGTAGCACCTTCCCTGCCCTGGCCTGGGAGGATCTGCCTGCTGCGGAGAGGGGAGCATTGCTGGGCCCCTGGCCAGCCGTGGGACTTGGGCAGCCACCCCTCCTCCCTGCATTCAGGCCACCTCATCCTTCCCGTCCCCATCAGTGATTCCTGAACCCAGGCCAGGCTGGTTAGCCCCGGGGGTGGGTGTGGGGCAATGCCACACGCGTTGCATGACGTGGCAGGCACCCTCTGTGCGCGGGGAAGGGCCGACTGCTGCCGGTTGCCAGGTGCGTGGCGCGGCGCGTGGGGGCCGCCCCTCCCCCGCCCGGCTAATCCTCAGGGCGCGGAGTCTGGAGTCTGGGCCTTGCTAACTCAGCACACCCTTGTGCTCCAGTTTGCCCCCGAGCCAGGGGAGGAATTTGGGCCTTGGGGCTCGCCCTCACCTCTGTCCTGCCCAGCTCTGCCTCCTCGCAGGGCGCTTGTCCTAGCTGCTCCCTTAGCCCCTGACTCCTCACCTCTGGCAGAGAGACCTCAGGCCCTTCCTCAGGGTGTCCCTAGCCTCTGAGCTCCGTGAGGCTGGTCTGGTCGGCAGATCAAGCCCCTGCTCTGCCAACCACCAGGAAGCCTTTGCCATTTACCATTGTCAAGGAGACAGAAAGGCAAAGCAGGACTTCCAGGGCCTGGGGTGATCCTCCTGGGCAACCCAGGTGTTATCTGGAACCCAGGACTGCTGTTTGGCTCCAGAGGTTCGTGAGACATGTCTGGGCTGTGTGGGCATGGTGGGGGGAGGGCAGGGCAGAGGAGCCCCACTGCCGCTCCCAGGCTGTGTGACCCTGGGGAGGTCACACAGCCTCTCTGGACCTGCATCCTGTTGGTTGGAGGACATAATACCAGCCAGGGTGAAATCATTCAACTCCTGCAGTTGCTCAGGACTGGAGATTGGCTGCGGCTGTTCTTCTGTCACCTTTTAACCCTCAGCAGCTGGGCCTGGGCAGTTGCCTTCTGCTGAGCCTCACAGCCCCTCCTCTGTGGCCAAGAGGAGGCAGTGTGAGGTGGCCCAGGGCTTCTAGCACGTCCTGAGCATCCGTGCACCTGCTGTTCCCTGGGCACCCTGCTCCTGCAGCCTGTGGGAGGCGCTGTGGTGCACAGGACCAGGTCCCTGTCCTTGTTCCTGGAGTCCCCAGGTTGAGACTGGCTCTGTCCCTCCGGACCTGGGTTAAAAGGTGTACAGGCCCTGGACTTGCAGTCTGGCAATGTTCCCTGGGCTGGACAAAACCCCTTGGACCCTCATCCCTGTGCCAGGGTCTCTGGAAAGCAGTGCTGAAGAGGGTGCTGTGTACTTGGTGCCCACGCAGAGCCAGAACAGAGACTTGCACGGTGCTACTAGGTGGTGACAAAGGAGAGAGCCAGGGTTGGGGGCTGGAGTTGCTCAGAGGTTCCCTGGGGAAATGACCAGCGGCCCTAAGGCCTTCTGGGGACTTCTGATTGGCATCGTCCTGCCCTGCCTGCTTCCTGAAGCGCCTCCCCAGAGCCCAGGGCCCCAGCAGAGCCCTCCACAACCGGCTGCCCATCCCTGGGGCTGAGGAAGCTCTTTTTGGCTTCTCCATCTTGGGCTGTTGGGAGTTTGGTAAACAGCTTATTAAGGTAATTAACACTGCAGTTAAAGCTGGAACAACAGCGGCCAGGGTGCTGGCGGAAGGTCCCTCCATCCCCTCTGGGCTGGGTTGACGCAACTCTGCAACTCCGCAGCCTTGGCCAGCCCAGGCCCTTACCCCAGTGCTGGGAAGCTGGGGTGCAGGGGTCCCTTCGCAACTATTCCTCACTTCACTCACCTAATCCTGGGGTTGGAGGATACAGTGATCTGTAGAGGGGTTAGGACTAGGATTGGAATTGGGGAGGGTCTCTAAGGTCCCCTAGGACACCCAATAAGGATAGAGGCCAGCTGCCCCTGGGAGGAAGGGCAGGAACTGTCCTCTCTCCAGAGAGACCAGGGGCTCCTTCAAGCCCAGGATTTAGGGAGGTGGGGGTGGGGGTAGATGCAGGCACCCCCTAGACGTTGGACACTTGGACCCTGTCTCTTAAGGGAGCCCAGCACCCCAGTAGGCATTTAGGGACCCTCTTGGCCTGTTCCTGTCCTCCCTTCCACACTGGCCCGGTGCTCTGGAGTCTGGGAGAATGTCACTCTGCAGGTGAGGCCCCAGGGAACGTGCCCTGGACCCTCACATCTGCCTGCGGCTTTTCCTTCGCCTTCCAAGGGGTGACATAGTCGCCACCCTTCTGGTCCTGGAGCTCTCAGCATAGTGTCTGTGCCTTCCTTCCCCAGACTTTGGCAGCAGATAGCAAGTGCTCAATAAATACTGGCTGTTTTGTTCCAGGGCCTTCGTGCTGAGCTGCACCCTCTGCCCTTTTCTTATTTTACATTTTGAGACAAGGTCTCATTAAATTGGCAAGTTGCTAAGGCTGGGCTTGAGCTTGAGATCCTCCTGCCTCAGCCTCACCGGGTGCTGGGATTACAGGCCTGGGCCACCAGGTCCAGCTGACACTCCCCTTTGAGTGTATCTATAGAGATGGCAGATCAGCCTGTGTACCAGGTGCAGCGGGGTAGCAAGCTCACAGAAGGCTGGGTACCCGGGTGAGGATCTGACCATGTGTCTGCCCAGCTCAGGTAGGGGACAGAGGTACACTGCAGACGAGGAAGCTGACATTTACGAAGCCCGAAGCCACATAGCCAGCAGAGGGGCCGAGGTGGGACTCAAGCCGCAGTCCACTGACTCTGGCTTGCCCCTTCCTGGTCACAGCGTGGAGCATTGTTGAGGGCCTTTCCAGAGAGGAAACGCTGGTCTCCCCTCTAATTCTCATCCCCAAAGAACCCAGGGAGGAAGGACGTGGAGTTATGGGGGCCCCAGCGCTCTGACTTCTGCCACGAACATCTTGAGAAACAAGTGCAGAACAGCTCCCCAGAAAGAGCACCTATTCCCTGTACAGACCTGGGTTCAAATCCCACACTGTCAAGCAGCGTGTGGTATGCAAAGTTGGCAGGGGCCAGCCTCCCCTTGTTTTCTCTTTCCTCCCTCTCTCCCTTTTCCTTTCCTTTTTGTGCTGGAGATCTGTCCCAGGGCTGTGTGCACACTAAAAACATCCTCTATGTCTATAGCCTCAGTTTTCTCATCTGAAAAATGGGCCTGAGCCCTGGCCTGCTAAACTGCTGCATGAGGATTATGTGCAAAGTGTCCAGGAGAGGCCGCTTAGCAAGTGCCAGCTGAGCTGTCACTCAGATCTGAGCACAGTGACCCTCAGGGCAGCCCGGGGCTCCCCTGCCTGCCCCTTTCTTTTCTAAAAGTTGTCAGGAGGTGGCGGGCACAGTCAAGGAGCCCTCATCCCAGCAGATGGGCTGAGTTGCTCCACCCTGGCACACTGCCCAGCCCCCACCCAAGTCCTTGTCCCCTCAGCAGGCTGAAGAGGAGGAAGGGGAGGTCAGGGGTGGGGCTGACCCCCCCCCAGAGGTCACCCGGGCAGTTAAGCCAGCCTGACAGAGCAGGGAGGAATTAGGGAGCTTACAACAGCTTCCATCCGCCTGCCCGCCTGCCTGCCCGCCCGCCCGCCCGAATGCCCAGCCTCCCCCTCCTTTCCTCTCCTTCTGCCCTTTTTCCCTTCTCCCTCCCTCCGTTGGCAGCCCAGCCCTAATAAAATGCAGTGTCTCCAGCGAGTCTGCCCGGCTGGCTGCCGCCTCCTGCTCCTGCTTCACGCAGCCCTCAAACCAAACTGCTTAGCTCGGCCGGCCCCGCCTGGCAGCTGCTACTTAACCCTTGCCAGCCCTCTGGCGTCCGTGGGCTGAGGCCTCCTCCCTTCCGCCTCCCTGGGACAGGGCGGGAGAAGGGCATGGGGTGGGCAGAAGGAGCTGAGTGGGGTGGGCATGGGGTGTCCTGGGGGAGGACCGGGCCTCCAAGGCCCTGGAGCACCCACCAAGCCCTCTCTGTGCTCCTGAGGCCCCAGCTTCCTCTCCTGCCTCTGCTTTGTGCCTCCCCAAAGCTCCAGAGACCAGCAGGGCAGTCTGGTCTGTTAGTCCCATTTGACAGATGAGGTCACTGAGGGCCTGGCTGGGAGGCTCTGACCAGAGATGGGTCACTTCTGCTGCTGGGCGGTGCTGCTGCTGGTCTAAACAAGATTTTCCATGCCAGGGAGCCCCCTTTGCTTCGTGTGTGTGTGTGTGTGTGTGTGTGTGTGTGTGTGTGTGATGCCCAAGGGACCTGAGTGCCTTTATGTGCTCGTGTGTTGGGGTCCTGGGTCTCTCCGAAGGTCGTGGCTCTGTCTTTGTTCCATCCATGCGATGCCACTCGGTCTCAGGAGTGTGTCTGTCCTCGGCAGTCCCTGGGGATGACAACCTGGTCTGCGAGTGGGAGCACACGAAGTGTGAGGAGAGCTGTCACCCTGGGTCAGGTGGCAAGCTCCAGAGTGTGCACATGTGTCCTTGTGTCCCCCCTCCCCCTGGGTGGCCCAGCTTCCCCCCCCAGCTAGGTCCTGAGTGAGGCCTGAGCCCTCCCAGAGCAGCTAACAGACCCCACCTGGCCCCTCACCCCCTCTTCCATCTGTGCCACTCCACCTGCTGTGGGAGCAGTGGGGGTTCCCCTGCCCGAGGCCCCACCCTCCCCCCAAGCTGGGAGGGCCAGATGGAAGGCGAGGAGGGGCTGGGAGTGCCTGGGTGTGGAGACGGGGTTTACACGCGTGTGCAAGCATGTCTGCGTGTGAGCTCAAGATCAAAGAGCAGCCCCGAGGTGACCTGGCAGTAGCGGTGGCAGAGGGCAGCTGGCTGACAGGGGACGCCATGCCACCGCCTCTGAGAGAGCAGAGTCAGGGAGACCACAGCTGGGAACCTCCTCCCTGGCCCGGCCCTGCCCAGCTTGGGGTGGCCACAGGCCAGGGACACCTGCCACCAGGCCCAGCCCAGGGTCCTGGCAGCGAGGTCTCCCGTGGGCCCTGTCTCCCCCAGCCAGGAGCCCCTGGAGTCTCAGAGGCCCCCGAGTCCCAGGTGCCCCCCCCACCAAGAGCTGCCTGCCACCAGCCTCCTGTTCAAAGAGCACAGTAATTCTTTTCTTCTTTTTTTATTAACATTATATATAAAGATGGGTCCAGTAAGAAAGCAGAATCAAGAAGGCTGGGAGGGGTGGGAGCTGGCTTCTGGCCCTGTACCCCTGGGATGAGACTTGGAGACCCACCCCAGCTCTCTGCACTCCTACACCTCCCACGAAACCCAAACCAGTTGGAGCCCGCAGCTCTCTTTCCTCAATGCACAGGGGGAGATCCGTCCAGAGAATAAAGGTCACATAAATAGGAAACCACAGAAGGGAGAGGCCGCTTCTCTCTGTTGCTCTTAAAAAAAAAAAAAAAAAAAATATATATATATATATATATATATATATATATATATATATATACACACACACACACACACACACACACACACACACACACACACACGGCTGCGGTCTTTCACCTCTCCTGCCATGTGTCACCACACATCAGGGGTGGAGACAGTTAGCACGGGGGGTACACCTGGGCCGGCCCTCCTGGCAACCAGCCCTCATCCCTAAGGCACTGGGTCACAGCCTTGCCCTTCCCACAGAGCACCACACTCACCCCAAATTCTCTAGCTCAGCGGAGTAATCTATCTCCAAGGACACCGGAAAGAGGGTGTCTAGGGACTTCTCGTGCCTGATGTGCCTCCGTAGAGTTTGGGGGTTTGGTGCCAGCCTGCCAACTTGTTGGAGGAAGGGGGAGGAGAGAAGAGGAGGAGGAGGAGGAGGACGAGGAGGAGGAGGAGGAGGAAGAGGAGCAGAGGTGGGATAGAGCCTCCCACCAAAGGGAAGGTTTGGTCCTATCTGGTAACAATGCCCTTTGTTTTCTTAATTTTCAACAGCTTTTAAAACCAAGGTTGTACAAAGTCCTACACCTGGAGGAAGACACAGGGTCCTCGGAAGACGATGAGAGACGCTCCTCCAGCAGAGGGCAGGGGGCGGTGGCTCCCATAATCCTTCCCCCAAAGCCCCCAGATAGTAAAAGATTCCCTGGCTGGGGGGCAGGGGTTCTTTGGTTCAACCCTCGAATCCGGAACGAGGGGTAGAAGTGCGGGCCAGGCGGTGGGTCCTGAGCCCTGGTGCTGATGCCCCATGTCTTTGGCAGGAGGGCCGTGCAGGTGGGAGAGGCCCGGGTTGTTCAGGAGGAGCCCAGCAGGCATGGCAGGGGTCGGCATCCATCATGCTAGGTGCCCCACGGAGACCGGGCTCAGCTTACAAACACTCTGTGTGTCCCTGTCCCTGTCCCTGTCCCCGGTCTCCAGGCTGAGGAGTGGTTAGGTTTGAAGTGCTCAAAGGTGATGAGTCCAGGCTCCCCTGGGGTGAACGTGCCTACATCCAGAGGGCACCCCAGTCCTCAGCAGGGGGAGGGAGGTTTGGGGGGGACATTCTCGGCCCACGCCAATTTCATCTGGAAGCTCTTGGGTCCCTGCAGCAGGGGCAGGGAGGGAGAAAGCTGGCCTTCCTGTGCTCCTCCTCGCAGATTCCTGAGTGTTCTAGGACGGAGGCGCCTCTGCCTGGTCCCAGGTCCTTCGTGGGGGCACAGGCCTGGGGGCTCAGTACACAGCCCCAGGGTTGGGTGGGGGTCCCGGGGAGGCGTGATGCAGGGTGGCCGGCTGTGGTGGTTGCTGCTGTAAGTGGGGTCCACTCAGGTTCTGTGCGTGGTACCAGGAGTTGGTGGGGTCATCCAGGTAGCTGGGGGAGGCACTGTACGGGAGCGGCGGGGGCAGCTGGCTGCGGGCAGGGGCCGGTGTGGAGTGTGAGGAGGTGTCCCAGAGGGCCGGTGATGGCGGGGAATTGCAGGCCATGGAGTCGCTGTTGTTGGGGCTGTGCTCCAGGGGGACCTCCCCGTTCTTGTACAGCTTCTTGAACTTGGACCGGCGGTTCTGGAACCAGATTTTCACCTGGGCAGAGAAGAAAGGGGCAGTTGGTTAGCACTCGGGATGCAGAGGGAAAAAGCCCTGCCAGGAAAGCAGCATGGACCAGGCCAGGCCAGCTCCTGACCTCACTCTGCAAAAACCAGGCAAGACTCGGGCTTCGCGCCTCCCAGGCTAGCAGTCCCTTCTACTCATCTAAAACTGAGGCTGGAATGCTGGACTGCCTGGCCCAGGGTCTGCTTTGCCACTGGGGGGCTTAACCCCTGTGCTCTGACCTTCCTCTCCTCAGCAAAATGGGGACAGTGACAGCACTGTAACCTCATAGGGTCATTCTGAGGCTCAAGTAAGTTAGGATACCTGAAAAACTCAGGACGGCCCAATACAGCAAGCATGCGATCCACTGGGGTAGGCTGATTATCTAGACCACTGCATACCAATACAACAAGTGGAACACGGGCAGTTTGTGACATTTCATTCATGTTAGATGCCATAAACAGAGGGACGCAAACAGGCAAACACACACCCACACACACATCTCCATGCCCAGCCATGTACCCACTCACAGTTTCACACGCAGACACCAGCTTCCAAAGGCGCCACACGTACACAGACCCACCCAGGTAAACAACTCTCGTGTTCACACGTGCGCTCGGGCACCGGGTCCTCCTGGGTTCAGGCTCCATAATGGAGGTGACCTGGGGACTCAGGAGCAGGTGAGCCAAGGTTCCCCAGATTTCCCCTGGGGTATCTCCCGCTCCCCGTGCTGCTCCCCACCCCATGACTGGCACAAACAATGAATCAGCTCCTTACCAGGTGACCCAGATTCCCGGCGGACAGGGCCCCATGCAGCCACAACCAGGGCCCGCCTGCCAACACCTGCAGCCGCCTGGTGCCTGGCGTCCCTGCTCCTCCCCTGAGCAGGCACACAGGCTGCTGGGGGCTTCAGGGTCGGGCAGTGGGCTGGTGGCAGCGGGTGCACTTGGGTGCAGAGTGAGAATGGGGTGTCATGACCCCAGCGTGTGTCTCTGTACTCCTGTGCTCATGGGGTGCAGCCCCCATCTTGTGCACAGTGACCCCTGAAAGGTCATAGACCTACGGGAGCATCCTCACGTGTGCACAGATATTGGTGCACAATCCAATCCAATCCAATGCATATACACACCCGTATCCATGCCCAGGTACTCCCTTGCACACAGACACCTAGCTGGGGGGAGGGGGGATAAAAGCGCCCCTCGGCACTCCAGCGACTCCAGCCACACTGCTGGGGATCTTGGGATCTAGAGATTCTGGAACCGAGGGATGCAGGCTTCTCTCTCTGCCAGACACCCATCATTGTGTAGGATCGCAACTGCGCGCGTGCGCGTGCGCGGGCACACACACACACACACACACACACACACACACACACACACAGGGCATGCAGGACCTCTCTACAGAATCTGAGGCGTTAAGTCCTCCATCCCTCAGGCAAGCGTTCCCACAGCCAGCTGGGCCCTTGGGCAAAGAGTCAGGCTGCGCGGCGCCACGCCAGGGGAACTCTAGGATCCTGCGTGCTCCCTGTGCCCGTCCAGGCCCCCCGGCCCTCGCCGGCTCAGTACCAACCTGTGTCTGAGTGAGGCCCAGCTGCGCTGCCAGCTCTGCGCGCTCAGGCAGCGCGAGGTACTGGGCTTTCTGGAAGCGGCGCTGCAGGGCGGCCAGCTGGTAGCTGGAGTAGATAGTGCGCGGCTTTCGGACCTTCTTGGGCTTCCCGTTCACCATGCGCACCTCGGCTTCCGGCTCTTCCTTCACTGACACTGCGGGACGCATGGGTGGGAGGCGGTTGAGCTTTGGCTGGTGACCCAGCGGCGCCCCATCCAGCCCTCCGGCTCGTCCCTGCGCCAAGGAGTGAACCGCGGCGACAGAGCCGGACGGGTGGCCGCCCACGATGAGGCGCTCCCAGCCCCGGCCCTGCAGCCTCCTGGGCGGGCGGGCGGGCGGGCGGCGAAGGCCACGGCGCTACGCCCCGACGCCCTCGGCCCAGGCCCACCATACAGGGTTGTGGCTGCCGCTGGGCTCGCTCGCTTCGGCCTTCCCAATTCTGCCTCCCCATTTTAGAATAGTTTTAGATTTTCAGGAAAGTTATCGGAATACTTTCCTTCCTGCCCTCCTGTGTTTCTTTTTTTCCTTTCTTTCTCTCGTTTCTTTCTTGTCTGCCTCCTTCCCTGCCTCCTCCCCTCCCGTTTGTTTTATCTCGGTCTTTCCCAATTTCCTTCTCGCCACTTTTCTCCCTTCTCCATCCCCACTTTCCCCTAACTTCGCCGTTCTCCTGCCGCCCCGCGCTCTTCCCTGGAGCAAGAGTCTCCCCCGGAGCGCCTGCGGGGGTGCCCATGAGACCCCGCGATCCCGGGTCTCACGACAGGCCACAGCCCAGCGCTCGGCCGGATCCTCGCCCAGCCGGGGGCGCAAGGCGCGCCCGCGCCAGGGACGCTCGCAGCCTCGGGACTGGAAGGTCGCCTGTCCCCTCCGGGGCCATCCAGCCAGTCCCTCGGCTCCTAGGCAGGACATTCTTGCCCTGGAGCCTTCCCTAGACGCTGCTTCCAGTCCCCGCCCGTCTCGGCGCCGGGAACCTGGCCGGCCCGCGCCCTCCCGGCGCCCGCCCTCACCTGGGTCCTGGGCGGGCAGCGGCTGCTCGCGGTAGGCGCCGTACTGCCGGTAGGAGCCCCCGTACGCGTATTCCGACTTGGGCGAGTAGGCGCCCGTGCCTGCCAGCCCGTTCAGGTTGAACTGGTGGTGGTAGGCGTAGGGGTTCACCGTCTGCGCGTAGGGCTGTCCGGAGTAGAAATCGTGCTGCGGCGCGCTGTAGTAGCCCAGGTCCGTGACCGAGGACTCGGGCAGGGTGGGCGAGTCCTTGGAGCCCGCATGGCAGCTCAGCGAGCTGGAGATGTCGGTCAGGATGCTGCTGAGCTTGCGGTCGAAGGAGCCGCTCATGCTGGCGGCCGCCGCACCCCCGGGCTGGCTCGGCGAGGACTGGGGCACGGGGAGGGCGGCGGCGGGCGCGCGGGGAGGGTCGGCCGCGTCTGGGGAGGGGTGGCCGAGGGAGCCTAGACCATCGCCGGCCGTGGGGCAGTAGCTGCGCGTCCCAAGCCACAAATGCAGCCAGCTCCGCCCGGCCAGCCGGTTATAGACTCAATGTTGGAGCCGCGGAGGGAGGCTCCTGCGCGCTGATTGGCTGAGAGTCCTGCCTTCGAGGCAAAACATGCTCGGCGCCCTCGCTCCCCCCTATTCTTTGTTGTTACCCAAAACGCAGGCACACACACACACACACACACACACACACACACACACACACAC
>PVJA010026883.1:0-29184 GCA_004027025.1 Myocastor coypus | reverse complement strand
GATTTGGGTCTGGGCTGGAACAGGAAGTTAGTCGCGGAAATGCAGAGGCGGGGCAGATGGGCGCAGGGGGCTTACCTGCGGCGGGTGCGCAGGCTCAGCTCCTAGGGGTGCGATTTGGGTATGGGCTGGAACAGAAATTTATTGGCGGGAACGCAGAGGCGGGGCAGAGGGGCGCAGGGGCTTACCCGCGGCGGGCGCGCGGGCTCGGCTACCAGCGGTGCCATTGGGTCTGGGCTGGAACTCATCTGTACTTTTATAAATTGAGTTTATTACTTGTTGCAGCAAAGGTAGAACATTAGACCATGGCAATTTATAGGCCAGCTCAGTTATATTAGGTTTGCTTTAAGTGACCTGGGGAAGGGGATAAGGAAGCAAACTGTTGAGCAACTATCCTACTTAACTCCAGACTGAGTGATTTCCCAGGGAACTGAACTTTCAATTGTAAAACCTGGAAATCCGGTTAAACATGACAAGTTGGCAACCTTAGCTGGCATTCCTTTAGATGCTGTCAAGAAATGAGAGCAAATCTGTAATTGTTTCTAAGTGGTTTTTTTTTTTTTTTTTAATAAATAGTGAAGACCTCAGGCTAAGGCTGTAATTACCAAAGAAGCAGTAGTAATTCTTACAAGCAAAAATAAGTGACTATTTGGTCTTTTTTATGGCTTAGATACTATTTATATTTTGTCTGCATTCATACATGGCAGAGAGTGTTGTTTTTTTTTTTTCTGCTGTGAACCATTATCATAGTAGAATGAGCTTCTCTAATGCTAATGTTTGTGAAATGGGTTATATTAATCAAAAATATCACTAACTAGTGCCAAGTGAAGTCCTGAATGTCAGGGATTACTTGTTTCTTTCTCAGTGACCATCGACTTTGTCTACTCCCTTGCTAGTATGAAAATATATTCTCTCTCCAAACACCTTTATACATCTCTGTGCCTCCCCATCCCCCTTAAACTGCCTCCAACAGCACCAATAAGCCAATAAGATGCTTCTGTATCCCTTGCTTCTTACAATTTCATGATGTATATACAGAATGTCCTTATTCATGCACTCAGTCTATTTACTGCTTCCCTACTTGTACTATTCCTTCTCTCCAGGGGTTAGCTTCACTCTGAGGAGAGCTACTGCTGAGGAAGAAAAATGTGGGTAATATTTAGAAGTAAAGTCTTAATTCAGAGCCTTCCAATTTATTGTTTTGACTTGGCATATAAATTGGGTTAAAAATAGAAGAATATGCTTGCTATGCTCTTAAGTGTGCAATTTCTTAAGAGTGCTTTCCTAATGCTACAGAGACCACATCCAGTTTTATCCCATTATGCAAGAAAATTCAGGACTCTAAAGATATCCATGCAGGGCCGGGCGTGGTGGCGCACGCCTGTAATCCCAGCACTCGGGAGGCTGAGGCAGGAGGATCGATGTGAGTTCGAGACCAGCCTGGGCTACAAAAGTGAGCTCAGGACCAGCCTGAACTGTATAGCGAGACCCTGTCTCAAAAAGACCAAAAAAAAAAATAAAATAAAAAATAAAGATATCCATGCAGATATTTAAGTATTTGCTTGCTGAACTGACAGTTCTGAAAGTTAAATGTGCTACTTATAGGTAAAGTGCTTTATGAAAACTTACATTTGAATGTAGTTTATGTCCCAAAGTAGTTTGGAGAAAACAATATAGTTCTTACTTTTAATATTTTGAGTGTGCCCAATGAAGTACATTACAAGTTGCATTTGCAGTGTTTCAGAGTCTTTAACACTTATGTTAGAGGAACTAAGTACTTGAAAAAGAAAGGTTTAATCAGGGTGGCAAATGTACATACTTCATAAAAATATTTTCTGAAAATGAAAGGATATTAAATGTACATGGAATTATTCAGGATACTTGAGGAGTATTAATATTAATATGCCTTTGACCGCCTAATTGAATCCTAGTACTTTTAATAGCTTGTCTGTTGATACTCTCAAAATTTCAATATAAATGTTATCTTTCTCTACAAATATTTTTCCCTTCTTTTGTTACACTACTTACAAATCTACTTTTTTTCTAAATATCTTATTCCAGTGTGTAGGGCTAAAATAATAGCTATAATGTGCATCCTTGACTTGCTCCTAATTTGTTAAAAATTGCTCAATGAAATGTACTGATAGAAGTTTCTTGGAAGACAGTCTGTCAAGTCTCAGGACTGAAGTAAAGCTTTTGAATCTTGTTATTTGTATTAGTTAGAATATAAATATATGGGTGTGCATGTGTGTGTGTGTGTGTGTGTGTGTGTGTGTGTGTGTATAGACAGGTATAAATATGTTCACAGTTGTGGCATATTACCTAAACAAGAAATGAAATTGTTTACTGTCAGTTCAAGTGAAAAAAATTAAGTAGCACACAAAAATAGGGAAAATGATCAATTTTTAATTATTTTATTATAATCTTATTGATTCCCTGTATAAAAGAATTGAATTTTTTCATTGCTTGTACACATTCAATTTGTCAAAAACTAAGACATAAAATTCAAAAGCATCTAGCTATTTGTAGAAGTTATAATTTTTATTGGAAACAAATTGCCATAGAGAATAGAGTAATACCCACAGACATTAATATAAAATAGGAAAATCATGGGTAAAATGCCATAATTTATAAGCTAAATATTTGATAATTGCATTGAGCCATAAGTTTGATAAAAATCACAATTATGTCAAATTCTGAAGTGACCACAGCATGTGCCACCAAATACATAGTGCATTAGGTCTACAAATTAACTCAGCTATGCTTGGAATCCATAAATTTCTGTAAATATTACAAGTCTTGTATAACCTAGAATACAATACAGTTACGAGATTTTACGTATCTCATACTTTTGTACAAGGACCTGAATGCTCCCACACTTCCGTAAATACAGGAACATAGAAATGTACTCCATAAAAATGCATATATTTATAAAGAAATGAAAATATAGTGCCTCTGAGTACAGAGTTGCAGAAAAAAATAAAATGAGACACTTTTTTTTATTTTTTGCTCCTGTACTCGAACTTAGGGCCTTGCTTTTTCCAGGCAGACACTATGCCACTGGGCTACACCCCCAGTGCAAATGAGACCATCAAAATATATACTTTCTTCATTTCAAAATCAAGGAATGGAAGAATATCTTTTAAGAATCTAAACATGTGCTTGTGATTCATTACCACTTTGCTTAACCACACATCATCAACATATAAAGTTTTATTAAGTACATTATAATTTGCCGCTGTGGTATTTATTTACCCAAAATTACCGGTATTAGGAAAAGTGGTATGCATGTGCATGTAACACAGAAAACACAAAACTGAACAAGATTGTATTTAGTAAGCTATTTCTTTGTGAATATTTTCTCTGCCTCACTGTGCCTGTGTTTCTGTCTCTGTCTCTATTTATCTCTGTCTCTCTTTTTCTCTGTCTTTCTTTGTTTTTGTCTCTGTCTCTGTCTCTCTGTCTCTGCCTATGTTTCCATCTCTCTCTGCCTCTGTCTCTCTTTTTCTCTGTCTTTCTGTCTCTGTCTCTCTGTATCTCTGTCTCTCTGCCTATCTCCCTCTGTTTCTCTGTTTCTGTCTCTGTCTCTCTCTTTCGCCCACTGTTCCTAAATACTTTTACCCTAGCTACCATTCTTCCATCATTCAAATCTACCTTCTATAGCTAGCAGGCTTTCAAATAAATTATACCTATTTACATGTAAACTTATAAGTCCTTTACTGTATTTGTTTAGAAAATGAACAGCTCAGGAGTTATTTTGGAAAGCAGCCTAGGGGGCTGCATTTTAATTGTAGCATCTGGAAATGATACACCCTTTAGGGAGAGGTAATTTATAGTGTGATAGTATCAGAAGCTTTGGTAGAGCTGTGGAGAGATTTGGGGGAAAGATATTTCAGAGTATCCCTCATCACATCATGTTAGTAATACCATGATCCACCCATGCTCAGACCTGGTGGCTCTGGGCACCTAAATGTTCAACAGTAAAGTACTGTGAAAGCTATCTTAAATGTACCTCATATTCTTTTTTTTTATGGCTTACTCAGCCTACTCTGGGGGCAGGGCTGGTGCAGCATGTGGTTCCGGGGATCCAACTGTGGTCCCTGCAGCCCTCTAAGCTTTCCTAAGCAGGTGCTTTAGACCACTGAGCCATCCTGCCGGCCTTGTACCTCCTATTCTTATCCAACTTTTAATAGTACATGTTCTCGCATGATATATCAAATGACTTGATTGTGCAATGATGGTGACACCATGTAGTTACATAAACCAGTCTTAAGCAATGACCAATATACTGGCATCTAAGTGGAAAGAACAAGCTATAGGGAAATGGAAAGTTTCATTAAAATTAACTTGCCTCCTGTTTCTATTTTAAATGACTTTATCTCAGTATCATTACATACAATAATTGAAATTCTTATTGTTTTAGAATTGCACCTGTGGAATCTTTATTCTTCCCTCTTTGTGAAAGCAATTTTTGAATAGAATTACTCTGTTAGCTGTGTGCCAACCATTCTTCTGAGTGCAATTATCTTAACTCCATGAACTACATAATGTTAGTGTCTGCTTTTTATGTATAAGGGATCCACAACACAGAAAATTTGGTTAACTTCCTCACAGTCATAATGCTAGTCAAGTTTCAAAGGTTTGCAGGTTTGAAATCCAATATTCTGACTCCAAAGTCCATGCTTTCAATCAGGTGCAATGCTGGTGAATATATATATATATATATATATATATATATATATATATATATATATGCACTATAAAGTGGTAAAAATAAAATAAAATTGCCTTGAGAAGTAAAATACATTAGAGGAACTGATATTTACACGACTAGTGGACAACAGAATATAAAATCCATATAACAGAAAGTATAAGATTATTGGACTGAAAAGATTTAAAATTTGAGTGATTGGAGTGTTGGAAGGATTATCAACATGAATGTTCAAATTATAGGAAAAGGTAACAGTGAAGTAAAAAGATCAGTACTATGAATGTGAGGGTAAGATAATTATAGGAGAGGCAATCAGAAAGGGGGATATTTCTGTAAAGATGTCAGAGGCTAAGCTGAGCTGGGTGATGATAATCCCCAGGCTACGTCCCAAGCCGTGCGGTAACTAAAGAAAATGCAGGCAAAATCCTTAAAGTTGAACCACACTGAGGCTAGCATGTTGAATAGGGAAAGGACTGCAGTAAAAATGGCTGCCGTCCAAATGACAATCTTCAATAAATGTAGGAGAATGGGAAGTGGGTCCATAACCAAAGAAAGAACAAAAGAACAGGTGCTGAGGGTGGTAAAATCAAATTCCATGAATCTCCAAGGAGCAGTGATATTGTTTGTGATTGTTGGGAGGAATAGTAGAAGGGGAAACTGATAAACTGCATGGAATGGAGAGCATTTTAGAATAGTAAGTAGATTAGACTCCACTGGGGGCAGTAACTAACGGTAAAGTGAATGAAGCCAGTTGACATTGAAGATTACAAATGAAGTTCTGGAATAAAATACTCTAAGGAAAGTACATGTCTTGACTTATCAATGTAAAGACTGGTATAAAATAGAATTATTGGGACCCAGCGGGATGGCTCAGTGGTCTAAGGTGCCAGCTTGGGAAAGCTTGGGCGGCTTCAGGGACCGCGGTTCTATCCCGGGCACCACATGCTGTGCCAGCCCTGCCCTCGGGGCGGGCTGAGCCAGTCATTAAAAATGAGTGAATAAACAAATAAAGGTTCTGAAACAAGAATAAATAAATAAATAAATAAATAAATAAAAGAGTTACATGAGTGAAAGCAAAGTTCAAGCTTCCTTTAAAAAAATAAAAAATAAATAAAACAGAATTATTAACAAGAGAGAAGTCACTCTTGAAGGAGCTGAAAAAGGGAAGCACTGAACAGGTTAGAAAAGAATATATAAAAGAACATAACACAGAATAGTTTTTTCCTATGCTGTGATTATAGATCTAAGAGATGAAGGAAGGACGTGGTAATGTACAGGCAAGGAGGGAGGGAATTACAAAGGGTAGTACATGCTGAATGCCCCAAATATAAATCTAACCTGCCCCAAATTTCCCAGTGAAACTTCTTTAAAACTTTAATCCAGGCACAAGACAGCCCTAATTTGAGTATTACATGAGTGTGTGGATGATGTTGGATAAAAATAGGAATTAATCATGCAGAGTAAGTACATGACAAAATTCTTACAGGCAGGCCATTTTAACAAATCAAATGTTCTGGGAAATTATCTGTTTGTTATGACTAATGATAATTACCTATCTCTACAATGAGATCAGAGTTTTAGTAAAAACTGGTACCAGTAGAAACTTAATCACGGCCTTAGGGATATGAAAATTGTAATCACTAAATACCTGGATACTATGCATTCAAGAATTGAATTAAATCCAAACTACATTTATGTGTGCATATTTTTAGCTTTTAAGTGGAAATGAAAATTGAGTCCTTTTCCTCAAAGCAGTCAATTCAGCAGCAGAAGAAGAATGTAGAATCCATGAAATAAGAATTTTGACACTGCTTAATTCTGAAAATGTCAACATGGACCAAATAACTATTTTCAGAAATAATCAACTGAATTTTTAGCCTCATTTTGGATGCAGTCAATGTCGAAAGTCTGATAACATTGCTGTAGTTAGAGGCCACTGTAGTTTTTTGCTCAGAAACTTATTGACATCTAAACTATATGGTAATAAAATGGTCCTAGAAAATTAACTTTGTCAAAAAGCCAGAATAAGAGCTGATCGTGGTGGCAATGCCTGGGAAAACTTGGGAGGCTGAGGCAGAAGGATCACTGCAAGTTCAAAACCAGCCTGGGCTACAAAAAAGTGAGCACAAGGCCAGCCTGAACTGCATAGCAAAACTCTGTCTTAAAAAGACAAAAAAAGATATACAAAATGGCCATATTTACTGAAAGACTTTCTATTTATTTTATTTTATTTTATTTTATTTTATTTTATTTTATTTATTTAGCGGGACTGGGGTTCAAACTTACAACCTTGCACTTGCCAAGCAGGCACTTGTGCCACGGAGCTATCTCCCCAGCCCACCCACCCCCTGAAAGACTTTTTAAGGAATTTTTGGGACTGAATTCAAATGGACAGAGGGTCATATTTTGTTTAAAGGAAGATATATAGTGTGTCTATTTCCAAAGCATACAACCTTTCTCATCTGAAACGTGCAGGTGCAGCCCATTGTTTCTACACAGACAGTTTAAGAAGACCTAGAGAGAAATCCTAGGGCTCTATCCTGATGCATATTACCACAGATACCTAACCCCACACAGGAGGCTAAGAGGTGAAGAGAAGCCCTAGGGTATAAGGCCCTGGGGTGCAGTACCTTCTTGTTTACTGGGCCAAGAGTAGTTCTGTAGGGCTGAAAATCTCTTAAGGAGAGCACATACTCACTGGTGACCAAATTTTCTGATGTGGGAGTAAAAGACAAACATTGTATTTTTTTAAGTCTGAAAAGCAAAGATTTACTTAATCACACAACAGATAATTTCTGAAGTCCAAACACCTAGTCAGATGCTATCCTCCCAAGTTTTACATTTAGTAGTTCTATGTCAGCCCTCTACCGTGTAACATGGTTTCTCCCAGAAGCCCAAGAGTGTAGCAGTTACCCAGGACATAGATGTTATATAGAGACTAGATTCGAGTGCCAGATATGCTATTTGTCTTGTAGATACTTGGGCTTGGAAAAGTTACTTAACTGCCTTGGATTTCAGTCTTTTCAACTCAGTCATGACAACTATAAAATGGGAATGCTGGTACTACTGCTTTATAGGGCAGGTGTGAAGATTAAGACAGATATAATAATGCATATTAAAAAAAAATTTCGTAGCCGGGTGTGGTGGCTCACACCTGTAATCCCAGCACTTGGGAGGCTGAGGCAGGAGAATTGGTGCGAGTTTGAGACCAGCCTGGGCTACAAAAGTGAGCTCGAGGCCAGCCTGAACTGCATAGTGAGACCCTGTCTCAAAAAGGCCAAAAAAAAAAAAAAAGCATTTCGTGGGGCTAGGAATATAGCTCAGTGGTGGAGCCCCTGCTCAGCATGTGCAGGTTCGTGGGATCCATGCCTAGCACCACACATTAAAAGGACACTTCATGCTGAGTCCATTCCATAATAGATATTAAAAAAAAAAAACTATAAGAGTAGTTAAATAATAGTGAGCCCTCTTTTTAGACTATTCTCCGTCTTCTTTACCTATATATGTCATTTCTAACTTTAAAGTCTCTGGCAAAATTTATGTCCTATGAGAACCTTTTTTTTTTTTTTAACTAAAAGTTTATGCTGGTGTTTCTTTCACCTGGCATCCATTCTACACTTATTCCCACAGTTTAGAGCATGTTAATTTGCTTCTTCTCTGTATTTTCATATATTCATCTGCATAATTCCTGGGTTCTTAATTATTATAAACTATTAGGCTCATAGATTAAACATAAAGAATATCACTCTTCAGTGTAGACCAGAAATCCTTCCAGCTCAAACACTTAGAATCACCAATTTGCTGTTGAGCACTTTTAGTTGCAGGGAATTTATCATATCCTAAGGCAGTTTGCTTCATTATTGGATAGCTAAGTGTTGGAGCAATTAATTTTCTAATTGTGCTCAACTGGTCCTCCCTGTAACTTTCACATTGTCCTTAGTTCTAGTCTCCTGAACTACATAGGACATTAGAGTGTTTGCTGCCTGAAGTCTTAGTGTACTCTGCATAATCCAGTCAATTCCTAATTAGTGGTATTGATTTGAATTTTTTTAGCAATGGGTGAATCTGAATTTCAATTTATTGTTCAAATTTTTGTTCTAGGGGTCAAATCTAAAGCCTTGTGTATGCCAAGCAAGCACTGCTCCACTAAGCTCCACTCCTACGCTTAGTAACTACTTTTTATGCCCAGCGGAAGGATTTAGAGGCCAGTCACTTCTGTAATGTGATTTTGGGAAGCCCCAGGAATGTCCCTGTCTGGCAATATTTTCCTCCCTATTGTTTCACTGTCTAAAATGTCACCCATTATTGAAGTATCATTCCTTTGAGTTTAAAATCTATAAATTTTGAGTACCTGTTTAAAAGATACATAGTCCTGGGTAAGATAGGTTCATAAGCCTCACAACAAAGAGTAGCACATTGATAACAACCAGAGTGTACAAAAGATTGGGTGAGAAGGTATCTGGAAGCAGTACTAGACTGCTAGAGATCTGGAAATCTTGTTTAATTCATCTCAGTATATCTAACATTTAACATAGTGACTAACTCAGAGTAGACCCTAAGTGAGGGATTAGTAAGTGCAATTATGTAAAGTTAGTGAATGTGTGGCCAGGGATGTAGCCGCGTGGCAGAACACTTATGTAGCATGTGTGAGACTCTGGGTTCTGTCCCCAACACTGAAGAACAAGGATGACATTGGAAATGGAAGTATCTTCCCTCCTTCAGACAAGTATTACCTACTTCACAATTCTATCAATAGCCATTCAACTGTGGTTAACACTAGAAAGGTTGAGGTTCCTCAGCTTGTTGACGCTTTGCTGTTCGTTCACAGAATGTTCTTTTATCTATCTTCCCTCACTATAATAATTTGGTGTCTCATCTTTAGCTGGCAGTCAGGACATGACTTCTTTGTTAAGCCTGTTTCTATATAAAGCCCTGGCAATAGGAACTGCCTAGATTACCACCAGTGATTCACACAGCTGTGCAGAACACTTACACCCACACAGGGTCATGGAATGAAGGAACCAGCCTACAGTTCAGATCTTGTTTCACTACATGATACTGTAGAGTTAACTTTACTCTTTGGCTTTTCTATGTAAGTTATTGTAGATGCAAGGATATAAAAATAGTAGGTGAATGAATTTGGGTAGAGCATGACAAACCCCACTAATTCTCATCAGTGTTTAAGTTACAAAACGATGGTATTAGCACTGAGAGAAATGATTAAATTATGCACTTTATGCACAGAACCCTTTTCTCAGCATTATATAGAAGAAACTTTTCCTGCAAATGATCTTTGCCTGTTCATTAAAGCAGTTCCAGGAGTGCTTACCTCTAGCATCATTTTAGTGAAAACTCACTGTATCACTGTATTACTTGAAAGTATTAATGTTGTGTGTTCTGTTTTGTTAAATCTAAAGAGAGAAGCCTGTCTGATACCACATTTCTGAAATACGGTGGGTGTTTTTTAAACACAAAAACTAATATTTTCAGACATGTACAATATGGTTACCAAAGCTAATGAAATAAAGAAATGTGCTTTGAAGAACAATGTGAAGTACCTGAATTAACTGTCCACGTGTTTTTGTGCAAATGAATACTTCTTAAAATACTACAAAAACTTGTTTTCTTATATAAGTTATCTATTCCTAGTGCAACGCATATGCACAATACAAATTTCCTTTTATCATAGAAATGAGTTCTAATCTTTTTTTATTCCTTTTATGGGCTTTTATTTTAAGAAAATAGAAAAAATAATAGATAAGACATTAGAAAATGAGACACAATTTTTTAAAAAACAAGATAATAGGTACTCAACAGTGTTTGTTAATGTGCACATGACTGTCTTCAATGTCATTTCTCAGATTACCAGATATAAACAAGTAAAATAGTTCAAAATAAAAATTTTGAGCATTAACTGCTGTCTTAAAAACACTGATAGAAACTAGTAGTACATGGAGAAATTTAAGTCTAATTTTATGATAACTTCTTATAAGAATATTTTTATGTCTCTACAGTAAGATCTTGGAGTTACTATCTTTAGTCCTTCAAAATCATATATCTTTCCGGTTTATAGCCATGAGTTATTACTAGTGTAAAATTTAATGACTTTCCGTGAGCAATATTAAAGTCGCTTTCCCTACATCATTGTTTTGGATTTGCCAAAAGTTTTATTTTTTATAAAATATTTAAATTTTTTCACTATGGAACTTACATATCTTTACAACAAAGTAGCAAATAGATGAATTCATTTCTAATTTTAATACTTATTCAAGAACAACAAATAATTATTGGGTACTAGGAGCTAAAACTACTGAAGTGAACAAGTATGAGCATTATGATCTACTTGCTTCATTTTATAAAGTTGTGCATTAATTTTATATTTTTGTGTTTTGTAGCTGTAATTTTGATAAACAATTTTACATCCCCTCCCAAAATATTGTATGTTCCCTGTTAATATGGTTTCTGTCACCATAACAAATATCTGAAATAATCAACTTGCTTAAAATATGTTTTGGTCCATAGTTTCTAACATTTCAGTCTATGGTCAGTCTGTGATTAAGTCCTATTGCTTTTGGGACTGGAGCAGGGCATGACGTCATGGTAGGGTGTATGTGACAGAGTGAAGCAGCTCAATTCAGGGTGCTGATGCAGAAAAGAACATGTTACTAAAGTCCTGCAATCTACTTTTTAAAAATTTTTATTCATTTTAATGAGAAAAAAGATAAAACAGCAATGAAACCATTTCAAAACAAGTTAGTAGGATGGTTACAATAATTCATACCATACATGTTGTTGTCTTCATGGTAGTTATTCAGGAGACAATATACAGACCTGATATCTTGTGTAAACAATATTAGTGCAAACTTTTATTCTCAGTGAACTAAGACAAAATAGCTGTTTATCTATCCCAACTCTCTCAAAAATATATTTTTTCTATTTAAAATTTCTAATACTAAGAGAAAATATTATACCATGTCTTTATAAGTAGATTGTAAGTTAGATACAGTATAAATTATAAAACAAAAAGTATAAATAATATTCAGAACTAAATATGAATTAATTAAAATTAAATTAAATATTCCAAAACAATATTCTAAAATTCAAATCAAATCATGAGTCCAACTTAGAGGCCAGAATGTTATATATCCTATGTAGGAATCTGTAGTCAATTCAGAGTACTCGCACAGTATTTGAGTAGGTTAATATATACAAGGATATCAACTAAGAAAGTTTCCATAGTAGTAAAGAATTACTAAGAATAAAAGATAACATAAATATTGGAATGGCAAGTATATGTCTAGAACTTTTAACAATTTCGGGATATGATATCACACAAAGTTCTATGTCATGGACGTGGACACTGTCCATGCTGCTTACTGGTGGCCAGGTGTCACTTGTGGGACTGAGCTACTGCTATTTCTTTGATAGCTACCCTGTAGACCCAGACAGAATCATGACCCATAGGGTTCAGGAGAAGTCCATTTGTAGAATATGCTGAAGGACATACTCTGCTGCTGTATACAAAAGAATAGTTGAAAAACTGCTTTTGTAAACCTCTTTTTGTCCTGTGTTTAATTGTTTGCCCTATTTGGTGGGTTCTTTCCATTCTCCTTCATGGACTTGTGGTCATTTTTATCCCTCTGTAGAATATCTTTTAGTAAACTGTGCAGGGTTGGCTTTGTCATCATGAAATTCTTTAGCTGTTCTTTGTCCTAGAAATATTTTACTTATCCATTGAACTTGAAAGAGAGTTTTGCAGGGTATATCTGTCAGGGTTGGAATTTGTTTTCTTGCAAAACTTGAATTACTTTGTTCCATGCTCTTTTTGACTTGATGGTTTGTAAAGACAACCCTGTCATTATTCTAATGGATTTTCCTTTAAATTTGATCTGTTTCTTTCCTCAAGCAGCTTTGAGTATTCTGGTCCTGTGCTATATTTCTGGAATATTGATTATTTTATCTCTGGGTGTGGTTTTAATTGGGCTGATATTACTTGGAGTTTTATATGCTTCATTTACTAAATTTCATATTGTTTCCCCGTATTTGGGAAGTTTTCTGTTATTACTTCTACCCCTACTCTTTTTATATCATGTGTAGAAACTCCTTTCTCATTGATGCCTATTAGTTTTACATTGTTCATCTTTGCATCATTTTGCAGAGGTTGAATAATTTTTTCTTGCATCCTAGTTGTTATTAAGAGATCTTTTGTTACCTCTTCACTGGCTGCCATGGTGTCTTTAAGGTCTGAAAGAAGTCTGTTTTCACTTTCATTGAAACAGTTTTGCAAGCTTGTGATGCAGGTTTTAAGTTCCTCTTAAAACCTTTCAATCTGCTTCATACATTCTACTACTTTCTTATATTGTTTATTCAAGGACTCTATTATTTTTCTTTTCTCTATTTTTATCAGCATCTTCTTTAGAAGCACTTAGTACTTCTTTTATTATAGGTATTATTTCTTTTTGTTTACTTCACAAATTATTTCTGATCTGATTTCCTCTATACCTTTCTGCAGTTGTTTCTTTATTTTACATGCTATCATTTCAGAGATTTCAAGTGTGTGATTTCCAATTTCTTCTATGCTATTGTCTCCTGTATTTGTTCTGAGTGGGCTTGGGGCCTGAGAGCGTATTTTGCTCCTTCTCTTTGTCATTTTGTATAGTCCTGCCTTCTGTCCTTTGGTATAGAACTTTGGTAGAAGTCTTACCTTAGCACCAGATCTGGATCTTGCAAGTTCATATTTGTCCAGGTGGGTGTGGCTTGGGTCTGGCTGCTGAGTTACACTTCTTCTTGCCACAGCCCTTGGAGGTAAACCTGCTGTGCCACTCTGGCAAGATGTTCTGCTCCTGGATCAGCTGGGTGGTTCTTGTCTCTAGTCTCTGCAGGGAGTTCTGTGGCAGTTTTCCACACTGGGCCTGTCTGATGGATGAGTTTCCACTTATATGCCGAGCTTTGTGGCTGGTTGAATGAGTTTCAGCAGCCCAGGGGTGGTTCCACTTACATGCTGCCTGCAATCTACTTTAAAGGCATTCTCTAAGTGATCGAAGCACCTCCTATGAGGCCCAACTTCTGAAATGTTCTACCACTGAGTTAGGCATTACACCTTTCCACATGGTCCTCTGTGGACACTCAAGGTACATACCATAGAATACTCTAACCATAGAATAAAATCGTCTTTGCAATTTCATAAAGGAAAATATTGTTTATAATAGAACGAATTCAAGTCTTATCTTCTACAAATAAAAGTAAAAAACAAAGAAAATACAACTGTCCTAAATTCACTTTGAAAAAATTCAATTACTACAGAAATTGTATTCTGATTCTGAGAAGCTAATACTAAAGTACCATGTTCGACTGAAATACAAAAAAATACATAATCCTAATCCCTTTAATCTGGTTATTTTATTACAACTCTGAGTCACTTTCACTCTAGTCTTTGATACAACTAATATCCACAGCCAAAGGAAAGCCATAAAGATTAATACCTAACAAACTTATAGTGCTCTGAATCCTATATTTGTAACTGCCATTATTTATTGTTGCAAAGAAATAAGTAATTAAGAATATTTTAGGAAATACAGAGGACTCTGATTTAATAAACAGGTTTTACTTAGATGAGTCCAGAAGAGTTTTAATTTCAGAAAATTAACACATTCTTGATTGAGTCTTGGGGATACGAAAAGCTGAGTTGGGTGACTTAAGCAAAAATTATTACAGAAACTATTCAGTTATATTCTAATCTTTGCACTGAGGGATATAGTTACAACAGTCTCTTTAGATTCTATTTACTTTTATGATTTGTCTCTTCTGAAGCTTTAAGTGGGCATATGTGGTCAACAAAAATGTGTCTGACATGTACAATTTATACAACTAAAGCGAATGTAACCCCATCTAACTGAAGGAACTTATTGAGAAGATATCTGCTATATAAAGGATTTTGGAAAATATTTTTGATCTGTGACTCATACACAAATAATTTTGCTAAAGAAAACACTGAATATAACTATACATGTTCCTCCACAAACAAAAAATCAACTTATTGAAGTCTGTGCTTATTTATAAGAGTAGGTCTTAAATATCTCCCTGTGACTGGGGTGGAGGAGTGCAAATTCATCTTCATATACCCTGCAAGAGTCTTCAATTAACATCCACCTCTTCAAAGACATCTTCTTGTTAATGGTGGGAATTGTTTTTACTGCTTTACATATTTTTGATGTGGTTGCCTGAATATAAGATCATCCTGTTTCATAAAATATAGAAGTCCTAGGTGTATTATTAAGTTTTAGTTTATTTGGGCCTAGATAATATTTTAAATACTCCATTTCAAAGTAGCTAAGTGAACCAGATTTATCTGTATCAGGGGAATTGTGAATTCACGTTTGAATTTATTCATCATATGTTATAGTATAATTCATTTTCCCAACTTACCGTACAACTGGGTTACATTGAATTTTTAAATTTAACATTATTAAAGAAAAGCCCAGCAGAGGGCATGTTGAGCATTTTTAGGGTCAATCTAAATGCAATAATACTTGTCTCAAACATATTTAAATAGTAACTTATCATATTGTCACCTAAAGTGACATTTACAATGTCTCCTGCTACCACATGGCAACACTTGTAGTTGAGAAGACACCAAGAGTGGCTCGTGAGATATCTCTGTGCCGCATGCACTGAGATGGTCACTGAGTGCAGGCATGGTGGCGCACACTTACAACTCCAGTGCTGGGGAGGCTGAAAAGGGTAGCATCACTACGAGGCCAAGCTGCATAGTGAGACTCTGTACCAACTACATAAAAAGGAAAAAAGAAAGGAAACTACAAAGACAGTTGTCGAAGGTCAGCAAAACACATTTGAATAAAACAAAAATCAGACTATTTTAAAGCCAGGCATCTTGAAGATGCAAATAATTTCCCAAGAATGATAAGATCATTACATACATAGATTCTCTTCTGTGGCTATCCACTCCTGGGAGAAAAATGATATATAGAATGTAAATATACTGTTATGCATTATTTTAATTATGTGCACATGCACTGGCCAGTATTTGAATCTCAGACTAACTTTGCTTATCATTCAGCATACTTCAGAGTGACCTCTTAAAGGCACAAAGGGAATTCTTATATAGAATATAATATGAAAATTGCTGAAAAGTGAATTTCAAAGCCAACTCCAAATGTCTTTAATTATATGCTCTTTTGTATTGTCCATATCACTGCTTCCTATCTATTGACATCTATAATTAAGAACTGACTTTTTAAATGATGAAGTGACTGAGAAATCTACAACTTGGTTTAGGTAGAAAATAAAATAAAAATCATAAAAAGGTGATTTCAGCACTGAAGGGAATAGCCAGAAAAAAATGCTGTTTATGATTTAAGAGTTTAGTTCTCAGACAGTGTTATAATCCTAGCACTTGGGAAGCTGAGGCAGGAGTATTGGCATAAATTCAAAGCCAGCCTAGACTACAGAAAGTGACACTGTCTCAAAAAGAAAAGAAAAAAAGGGAAAGAGTATAATTCTTCTAAGACACAAAAGTCATTGGAGCTTTGGTATATAGCTACCAACTTAAGTGTGAATACCTTCTATTCCCAAATGCTAGACAGGCTACAGTGAATCAAAAACTACCATAAAGCAGAAAGCTAGTAATTGTAAGGCACATGTTCCCTTAAATTTTCTCCACATTTTTTCTTCCTAAACATCCAGAATACTACTTAACTCAGGTATTTATTTTCTTATCACAGCAATTAAAATCTTGTTCTCCTCCTTTCAATTGTAACAACCTTTGTATCCATATCATATATGTTTATATGATATAAAAATAAAAGATATGTCTTAATTACTCTTCTCTCATTGCGGGGACAAATACCCAACACTCGAAATGAAGGAAGGAAAGGTTTATTAACTCACAGTTACTGGAGGTTTCAGTCCATATTCAGCTGGCCCAAGGCTGAGTGGAACAGGGCAGAGAGCATCCAGTTCATGGCAGCGGAACAGCAACAATGGCAACAGAGGCAACCGACCAAACAGGGGAGCAGAGAGCAACAGCTTCAGTCTGTCTCTCTGTCTCTCTTTATATTACATTCACGCTCTTTACCTCAGCCTGTCCACCTTAGGCTACGCCCATATTCCCCGAAGTACTTAAAACACAGAATCCCAGGGATCATGGATCAAGTCTCAAACTCGAGATCAGTACTAAGTCACATAATCCCAGTAACTCATGAGTCAAGTCTCAATCTACAGAAGTTCCTGTCCCATGACTGCATGAAGCTTTGGGGGGACAACTAGACATAAACCATAACAAAATACTAGTTGAATAAAGCTACTGCATGTTTTACTTTTAACCAATTATATTGGTGTTATAGATAAGCCTCCCTCCCAGCTATCTTTTAAAATTTTTTTTTTTTCTTTTCGGAACTGGGGATTGAACTCAGGACTTTGCACTTGACATGCAAGGACTTGTGCCATTGAGCATGAACATTTCTTCCTTATTTAACTTCACCTCCCAAAACTCTCTCCATACTCAAAACAATTCTTACTTGGAGATGCCAGCCCTATGTTCTTGTATCACTGTATCTAACTGAAATTATTAAAATTTAACATTTATAGCTGTTATGGTTTGAACGTAGTTATCCCCCCAAAGACTCATGTAAATTATGGGCCTGTCAAGCACGTCACTCAAGGGGTGGGGCCAAAGGCCTTGAGGGGCGTGGCCAAGAGAGATGCGAACCATTAAACTGACAGCACATGCTCTTAGGTCACCCCGCACAGGCAGTGGTCTCTGGAGGTACGGAGCAGATCATCCTGGACACAGCAGTGCCACAGCCTCTTCTCCAGACCCTATAAGCCAGGGGCAGCATATTGAAAATTCCAATAACTGTGAGCTAAATAAACCTTTCCTTCCCTAAGCTTATGTGTCAAGTATTTGTCCTAGCAATGACAGAACAGAACTGTAGCCTGTCATACTTTATTTAAAAATTATTTAAATTATCTCATTTGTTAAACTCAATTCAAAGATAAGTTACTCAAGGATGAAAGTGGAGTCCTCTTAAGGATGCTTAAACAGATGTTGTTGGGGATCATATAATGTTTCTACATAATTGAAATATTCTTCAAGGTATAAGTACAAAGAGTTGATTTTCTTAAATAGAAGCAAATATTTTTAATTTTTATTTTTAAACAGTAAAAAATAGTCTAGTCTTAAAACAAAATTCACAAATGATACAGAATTTCTTTTTTACTTTTTTTATTATTACTTAAAATTAACAATGGTCATATTACATATTTTCATCATCATATCAGTTTAGATTAATAGATATAGGTATATAAGATTGATCAAACAATTAAACATTAACACTTTCAATAAACATTACGTTTTTTCTTTTTACCTTTCTTTTTTTAACAGTTGACACATTGCATATTGTCCTCACAATAGTTCTACAGAGCACAGTGTGTGGGCATGACCCACCTTCCTATTGATGTTGCTGAGAAAAAAAAAAAAAAAGAAAAGAAAATTCTTCTCTTTGGACTAAGAGGAAGCAGATGCATACACAGTAATACAGAATTTCACTAAATAAAATAATATGAATTTCACAGCATTTTTTGTATTGCATAGTGTTGTCTTAATAAAAGCAAATCTTGTCTTAAATGTACCAAAACAGTGCTGTTTGTTAGAATATTCTACAATTACACAAAATCCAATCTTTGTGTCTAACATGTAGCCACAAGCCTTCTGTGCCTATCACTTGAATTGTGCCTTACTGTGATTGAAGAACTATATGATGAATTTTATGTAATTTTAAGCAATTGAATGAGACCATTGGATACCATAGTTCCACAGTATAGTTGTAGATGGACATTAACACATGATCACTGGGTAAATTTCATGAACTCCATAAAGCTCCTTGAAATTATGCTCAAATTTATGTGTTCATTTACTCTGTGTATAGTTTTGATAAAACTTTCAAAGGTAATTCTGACCTCAAAAAGGTTATAAACAACTATGGAAGGAATAGAAGTTGTTTGCTTTGTTTGGACTGTATGTTTCTTGGGAACAAAGCTAAAACAAGTATCATGGGAAAATATCCAAATCCTTCAGCCAAAAAATAGTAATAATAATTTCTCACTTAAATTCAAATAATACATCATACATTTTTATAACCAACATGCATTTTTCCTTATAATTTTTTTATTTTTAAAAAATTGTAGGTTCACATGCAGTTGTTAAAAATACGTTATATACCCTTCACCTAAATATTCCTATTAGTGTGATCTTGTATCGCTATAGTACATTACCACACTCAGGAAATTGACAATTCAATCCACCCATCTTGCTTGGATTTCACCATTTTTATGCATTCATTTTCATGCTCTATGAAATTTTATCACATATTTAGGTTCATGTGACCACCACCATAGTCCAGACCCAAAATAATTCCACTGACAGAGGGCTCTCTTGTGTTGCACATTTTTCTCTACATCTCTTCCACTGAGCACAGGTCCTTGTTAACTCTGAGTAAGCACTAATCAGCTCTTCATTAGTATCATTTTGTCATGTCAAAAATGTTGTAATCAGGGCTGGCAAGATAGCTCAGTGGACTAAAGCATGCCTGCTTAGGCAAGCTTAGGCAAGCACAGGGATTCCTGGTACCACATGCTGCAGCGGGCTGAACCGGCCAGAATAGTGGTTTAAACCTGTAAACCAAGTACTGGTGAGGCTGCAAGCAGGAAATTATGAGTCTAAGATGCATAGTGAGACCCTACAACAACCAAATATGTTAAAATAAATTTTTGTAATCATATAGTATTTCACCTATTGGGATTGCCTTTTATCACTTAGTATAATTCTTTGGAAATTTTTCCAGATTGTTGTATATATTAGTACACCCTTCTCTTTGATCGCTGGCTGGCATTCCATTGTATGTATTACCACAATTTACTTTACCACTCATTGAAAGACATTTGAGTTTTTCCAGTTTTGTTGATTATGAATGAGGTAGCTATAATAGTTTGTGGGCAGTTTTTTGGTAATTGTAATTTTTCATCTAGCTGAGAGAAAGGACCATCACTGAAATAGTTTCACATTTAGCTTCATAGGAAATAGCCATTTTATATTCTCAGCAAAATGTATGTGAGACCCAGTTTTACATTCCAACCATCATTTGGTGCTGCTACATTTTTATTGTTAATTTTAATCATTCTGGTATGTATTCAGTGATATCACGTTGTGATTTTAATCTTTGCTTCCCTAATAGCTAATGATGTTGCATCATTTCATGAGCTTATTTGCCATCTGTATAGCCTGTTTATTGAATTGTCTGCACATGTCCTATAATCTGGAGAAAAGAAAGGATTCAAAATAGGAATGGATTTGTTTTAACATAGGAATTTGAGAAATATCAGTGGATACTATGATTTTTCAAAAGAAAGGAATGCTGTTTGACTGGGATTTTTACAATGAGGTATCTACTAAAATAGATGTCGTAATGTTAACTCTTACTGCACTGCAGATATTTATGCAGCAAACTAGGAAAATAAGATCAAGGAGTAATACTTGGATTTCTGATACCTGGGTTATAGAAGTAAGTGAGAGAATACAAATGGAGAAACAAGATCGCCTTTGACAGGTTATTACGTATTATTTTTTCATTGCTAAGACAAAATACCTGACACCCAAAGTTAAAGGGGATAAATTTTATTTGTTTCACAGTTTCTAGATATTTCAGTCCATAATCAACTGGCTTGAAAATAGTGTGATATGACATACAGACCTCTCAGAGGAGAAACAATTCATGGAAGGTAGATGGTGGCAAAACAAAGAAGGGGGGACCTTAACAACATCTTTCCAACCCTTATATCTTATCTAAGCTACTGAGGGTAGGTAGCATTCTCACCCTTAAAATTAGTATTCTTGAGTTTAGTATTGTGCTACTAATCATTTACGACATCACTCACTCTGTCTCCAGCCATCTCTGAAAAATCCCCACCTATCACTTTTTTGGGAACATCTAGAGACATGACATAACAATATGTATTAGATCCAGTCATTTAATGAGTGTTCTTAGCAAGTAACAGTAGTGCAGATATTTTATGTTTTGGGGCATGTTTTGGAAATAGTCATATGTGCTTGTTTGCCCTGTTTTAAGAGGCACAAATGTTTTAAGAGTCACATTCACCTGGGAAGAACACAGTATACGTGAGCTCAGGGACAACAGCTGAATTACCTCCAGGCAAAACTATTGCTGTCCTCAAACTAGAGCTTGAATCAAAAATGTGTAATGACTTAACTACTGCCTAATGAATCAAGACCAACTCCCAAATAGATTATTCGGGGTCAATAAAGCTCTAACCTACTTTTGCTGTTTCTTCCTCCTTCCCTAGCTAAACTAAAATACTGTTTTTGTTCCTGCTGGGTTTTTTTTTCACTAAAATACCTTGCTTCACAATGTGTATATATCAAAACTCCACCTATCCCTTAAGGCCTCACTCAGATGTAACTTTCTCCATGAAACAACACATAACTCCTTGAGTCAGAGGCAAACATTCCTCTCTCTACATTTGCACAGGACTTTGTACTCCCACAAAACTTCTATGTGACCACTCTTGTTTAAATGCCATGCCAACTCAATAACATGGCTGAGTTTCAAATGCATTTAGTGAAATGAAGTCAAACACAAAGAACTACATACTGAATGATTCAATTATATGACATTCTGGAAAAGGCAAAATCATAGGGAAAGAAAACATGAGAGTTTGCCAAGGCTTGGGAGGAGGAGGGCTGAACTAAAAATGGCATAGCTAAAAGAGATTTGTGATGATAAAACCATTTTATATCTTGATTGTGAGAGTAGTTATTATTACTATGGATGATCATCAAAACTTATGGAACTTTATAGTAAAATGGGTGAATTTTATCTCTGAATTTTGCTTTAACAAAAACAGTGGGAGAAAAATCATACCAACTGAGCAACAGAATGTACTGCCTGCTCTTAAATTGTTACAGTCCATTTATTTGTCCTTCAGATATATTCAGTGTATTGCCCAAGAGCTTGGAATATAGAAGGATACATGGTCTTTCCTTTCAAAGATCTGTTGCTGAAGGAGATACTGTATGTGCATATGGATGTTAATAAATGCACATAATTATTCCTTATGATTTTGTATATCAGACAGCCCTAAAGGTCAGGGTTGGTAACAAGAAAAAGCGTTGTTTACACACATTAGTATACTAACTTCAGGGATCAGTTGGGATTAGTCTAGCACATTTTCCCCAATATTTCTTTATTAAAAATCTGTTTATTCTTTGCTTGTTCACTACCTAAAATACCTGTAGTATATGACAAGGGAAAAATTCTGCCTCTGCGTTATACCTTAAAAATCTTTGCCTAGAATGTTGTATATATGGCCTACTTTGTATATGTCAGCTCACTTTCTTTTTAGTTTTTTTTCTGTATTTAGGACAGCGTCTCCAGGGTCTCACTACAGAGTGATTGTCCTGTTTACGGCCTCCCAAGTGCTGGGATTACAGGTGCAGGCCACCCCACCCAGTCTCAACCACTGGTCTCAGCACGCCCCACAGGTGGGGCCAATACGATGACATGCAGGGGATTAAACCCAGCCTCTGCACCCTGACTAAGCAGGCACTTTAGTCTGCTGAGCTATCAGGCCAGCCCTTAGCCTGTTTTCCTAAATGGGTATGTTGAACTGTTTTGATTCTATCTTTAACATAAACAAGAGGAAGGTTAGAAAACCAGTAAAGTGCTCTGCCCTACACACTGGGTAATGCCCAAACATATACTCTTATCAGGTCTCTAAATACCTTACTATCACTACAGAAAAACTATGCCACTTAATAAATGAGTACGGTAACTAGAAGTAAGCTTGATGACTCTCTCAAATGAACATAAAACTCAAGCTTTCATTTCTGCCCTTTTTTTTTCCTTTTTTTCCACATAAAATAAGCATTGCTGAAACACTGCACTGCCTCTGGGAAAAGGCCTTCAATGGCTTTAAAGTTGAAAAGATCCAAAATGTTAAGCAGTTAGTGATTTCTGGGTCTGAATTGGTTTTCTGTGGAAAACATAAAATATGCTGCAACCTGCACATAAACTTAAACATACACAGCTTTTTAAAGTATACCTTGCACCCTCCTCACCTGGAAGATTGTCAGTTGACAGAGAAGTGATTATATAGATGCCAGGGCACACTATCATTGTATACATCTGGAATTTTTTTCCTTTTATTGTTCCTGAATATTTTTCTCTAGTCAAATTCCTATATCATTTATAGTGCATGATATGTGGTGAAATTAAAGCTAATTTTGTAGCTATAAAATACCCGTTTATAGAAGATCTGTTTGCCTCTTGCCTGTTTCTTGCTACTAATAGGGTCATAACATTTATCTAATTCTGGAGTGACAATTGTGTGGATCATGAGTGGCTAGTTAACCAATTTCAGTTGTCTTAATGATGTGCTAGCACTTGGTCACTTATTGCCAGATACTTGTTTACTCCAAGTTATTGATCATTTTTGAACCATGGGGCAGCTGCAGCTAATCCTAATGCATATAGTTGGCAGCTGTGAATTTGTGACTTTGCCCCTTGGAATACAAAAGTGAGTGCCTTTGCCCACACTCATTCAGATTTTAGCTTTTAAAGGGCAAGTCTTAACTTTAGTAGATGATTGTGATTATTCATTGCCACAGAAGGATGTTTATTCTTTTCATTTATTTGTGAAGTTTTTATTTCTCCTGAAATTAGAAATTTACTTAAATTTCTATTTTGTTTTGTTCTATTTCACTTTTATAGACCATGATTATATGGATTCATGGAGTACAATATGAATTTTAAATAACTGCGTGCATAGTAAAATGATCAAATCAGGCTACCATGCAAAATAAAAGATAATAAAATTAGGGATAGTCTTTTGCAAAGGAGAATGGGAGTAAGAAGGAGAGAGGGGAGGGAGATGAAAATCAGAAAAAAAAAATGGAAATAGAGTTCTTCCAGATGTGAAAGGTGGAGCACCAAGATGGCAGAGTGGCAAGCAGCAGAGAAAGAGTCTTTCTGAGTTTCTATTCAGGCACTGGAACATAACAGTATGAGGAAGATGAGGAGGGAAGTGGCTCCTCTGTATCCAGGAGAGATCTGAAGTGTAAACTGCTGCTCACACAGAATATAAAGAGAGAAACATCAATGAAGAAGAAGCATGTAGCTGGTGGTGCCTGCTCACTGAGATGGGACTCACTGAACAAGAAAAGCAACTCAAACCTGTAGACATTGTGACTACAGGCTACCACAGATGCTTCCACAAAGACTCAGCTGTAAAGGGAATAGCAGATGTGAAAGTCTGCATTAGCTGGCAGTGAGTAATGAGGGCTCAGTTGTCCTGCACAGGAGAGCAATTGGCTGGGAGCCATCTTGGAGAGGGATCAACTGCCCTCAGAAATCAGAGTGGCTGCTGTGTCCATCTTGTGCCTCCCAGCTGGGGTCAGGACCATAGGAGGTGTGCTGAGAGCTGCGAATGAATCTGGTCTCAACCAGAAGGTTCAGACTCACTGAAATTATCCACTACCTTGTTGAAAGGCTACTTCTGACTTTCTGTGATATATTGGCATGGATCAAAACTGTGTTTCCTCACATTATCTACCAGTGAGAGCAGAGACAAACCTGGAAGTATATTGTTTCTTTCTCTTTTTTGTAGTGCTGGTGATAATGTTTTAATTTTTGTTGCTTACTCTTTCATTGTTTGATCTTGTTTTTATAGTATGAATGTTTTCTAGCATGTTTGTTGTTGCGATTCTATTCTTCTCATCTCTTCCTTCTCTCTTTTTTATTTTATTTATTCATGTTTGTGTATGTGTGTGGAACCAGGGATTGAATTCAGGACCTTGCGGTGGCCAAGCAAGCACTTACTCCACTGAGCTATCTTACTTCTCTCTTTCCAGTCTTCTGCAACAGTTTACCATAGTCAGTGTGATTTCCCCCTTATCCTCCAACCTTAATTTTAATCTCCTCTGCTTGCATGTTTCTGTGTTTTCTCCCTAAACTACTTGAAATTTTAACCACTGAGGACAAAATTTTCATATTATGTTCTTAACACTCTGTTAATTTTTTTTGAGGGGGGGGCCGGACCAGGGATTGAATCCAGGACCTTTTGCTTGTCAGGAAAGCACTTGTTCCACTTAGCCATCTCTCCAGCCCCAATATTAAGGTCTTGTATACTACCGATCATCTTTTAGTTTATTTTACATTTTGTTATATAATCACAAATCTAGTTCATATAGATAAAGGTGGCAAATTGATAACTCCATTTGCAATTTTCTAGGCTGTGTTCTGTTATCCTTGCAGATGGTACCACTATAGTTAACAGCTATGTAATTCTTCTAAGCAGCTGTTCTTCCTGGTACTCCAAGACTGAGATTGACTAAATGTCGTAGAAGCTAGGGTGGCACGCTACCAAACAGCCAGGAGCTGGGCCAAACAGGCCAGCAAATTCTCATCTCCAACAAATCAATTGGAAAGATCTTACAACAGATTAAAAACCAAAAATCTAGCTATGCCAGGAGATGTCTCATTAAAATAGCAATTTGATAAGTCTTCTAAATACTAGTAATAAACCCACCACAGGTGATTTAAAATCATCATTTCTGGAATTAAACTAAAAAAAGAAAACAAAATGAGAAGACACTTGAACAGGACACAAGTCCAGACATCAAGTTCACCAAAGACAAACCCAGGGGGATACGAGGAGGGAAAATCTGAAACCACCACCTAATCTCTCTGAATTGGTAATAACAACTAAATGAGGCTCTAGAAACAGTGGTAATTTCTCATATAACTAAAGAGTTGGTGTTCACAATGAAAACCATAATTCCTGACTCTCGATCAGATACAGACAGAAAGATAGAGAAGCTTAATAAAATTACGGAAGCTATGAATGTTCTTCATAGGAAAATAATGGAATCCATAAGGCAGATTCCAGCAGATATCCAGAATATAAATTTCATTTAGAATATCCACAGCAGATTAAGCCAATGTCCGGATAAGATCTCAGACACAGAAGCTAGGCTTGCAGTTAGTGACAACAAAAAGAAAAAAACAATTAAACAGGAAGGGATCATAAGTCAATCCAGCAGATTGATGAGCCAAAGAAAAATAACAAGATTGATTGAAGTCAGTGAAAAAGCAGGAGATAGAAGAAATGATATAAAACAACTATTACAGATGTCGTGACAGAAAATGTTCCTGGTAGGGAAAAAGAATTTGATACATAGTTAAGTGAGACAGACAGAACTCCAGTTGGCCATGATAAAAAATGTACATCCAGTCATATCATAGTCAAGATTCCAGAAATTGAACATAAGAATAGTATCTTAAAAGCTGTTAGGGAAAAGAAACAAATCACTTATAAAGGAAAGCCCGTCAAAATCAACTGAACTCTCAGAAAAAGAAAAAAAAACCTTTAAGTCAAAGAGATATTGAAGTATAGTATTTTAAGTTCTAAAGGTAAATAACCTTCAACCCAGATTGATGCACTCAGGAAAATTCTTTGAAAACTCATGGAGAAATAAGATAGCTTCACAACAAAGAACATCTGAGGAAAGATATGACTACCAAACCAAGTATTTGAAAATGTTTTCAAGAACATTCTAGAAAGAGGTAGCAAAGACTACAGTTCTATAAGCCCCAAGAAAAAATTTATGTTTTTACACAAAGGAAGCAATATGATGTTTACACATGTAGGGTGGACTTATGTCTCTTATGAGTATGGTCGGTAGTTGTATCTTTTACCTAAAAAAGCTTTGAGTTTATTCTTCTTTAAAGATGTATAATACTGCATTGTACTAAAATACCACCGCTTTTTAATCCATTCCTCAGTTGGTAGTGTTTGGGTTGCTTTCAAGATTTAGCAATTACAAATTGTGCTGCTATAAACATGGGTGAATATGTAGCTCTGTGATATGATGTTTTTCAATTTTTCTGGAAAGATACTGAGAAGGTAAATAGCTGGGTCAAATGGGACCTCTAATTCTAGTTTTTTTGAGAAATCTCTACATTGATTTCCACACTGACTGCCCAGTATAAACTTCCATCAACAATGGAGAAGGATTCCATTTTCTTTTTCTTTCTTTTTTTTTTTTTTTTTTTTTTTTTTTTTTTTTTTTTTTTTTTTTTTTTTTGGTCTTTTTTAAGTCAGGGTCTCTCTATGCTGTTCAGGCGGGCCTTGAGCTCACTTTTGAAGCCCAGGCTGGTCTCGAACTTGCACCAATCCTCCTGTCTCAGCCTCCCAAGTGCTGGGATTACAGACATGCACCACCATGCCCAGCTAGGATTCCATTTTCAACACAGCCCCTCCAGTATTATTATTGGTTGATTTCTTGATGATATCCATCCTTCTAAGGTCAGATCGAATCTCAGTGTTGTATTAATTTGCATTTCTGGAAGAACTTGTTTTCAGCCTAATTTATAAACATAAAAATGTAATATATGAATCATTGCTAACCTCCTGTTACCTTGTTTTGAAATTTTGGCTTTTTTCTCTTTAAAAGAAAAAATGTGAAGGGAAACTGGAAATTAGGATCAAGGAGGGATGAGAGATGTAGGGAATGAGAAAAGAACTAAGATGTGTTACATATATTTACCAACTCCTCACAATGAATGCAATCATTGTATGCTGCAAACTTGGGTTAATAAAAATAAAAATAATAAATTTCAGACTAATTACATTGGGCTGGGGGTGTAGCTCAATGGTAGAGTGCTTGTCTAGTATGTGTGAGGCCCTACCTTCAATTCCCCATTACCAAAGAGAGAGACAGAGACAGAGAACAAAGTACAGGAGGAGGCAGAAGAGGGAGAGGAAGGGGAGGAAAGAAAAGAGAAGAAGAAGGAAGGAAGAAAAACAGGGAGGAAAAAATGCATGCATTGCTGAAAATACCACTTCATGATAAGAATTGTAAATCCATTAATTTTCCTATTTTGAAAAATACATTATTTTCTATAGTATTTTCACCACGATGTGTAAGAGCTAGTTCATCTTATCTAAATCAAGCTTTGTACCCTTTAAACAACAACCACATTTCACCCATTCCACGTAACCACCATCCCTACCCACTAGAGATCACTGAACTTCTCCTTGATCCTATATAAGTTTGACTTTTTAGATTCCACATGTAGTTCAGATAATGTGATATTTGTTTCAAAGTGTCTCGCTTATTTCACTTAATATAATTTTTTTAGACTTACTTTTGTTATCAAAAATGACAGAACTTCCTTTTTGAAGGTTGAATTTGCTGAATTTTATCCTGTTGTGTATGTGTACCAGTTTTCTTTTTCCATTTTTAGGTTATTGTGCATAGTACTACAATGCACATGGCAGTGTAGACATCTCTCCCACACACTGGTATAATGTCCTATCGTTGTATGCCAACTATTGGAATTGTTGGGTCATATAGTACTGGAATTCTATCTTTAGGTATTTTTTAAGGAACCTTGGAACTGTTTTTCATAATGGCTGTACTAATGTACATTCTCAGGAACAGAAAAGAGCACAGGAATTCCTTTCTCTTCGCATCCTGAACACTTACGTTTTGTCTGCTTTCCACTATAACATGCATGTAATCATAGCTCACTGTGGTTTTGATTTCCATTTCCCTGATCACTGATGATACTGAGTATCTTTTCTCATAGCTGTTGATCATCAGTATGTCTTCTTTTGACAAATGTGTATTCAGGTCCTTTGCTCATTTATAAATGGGGTTGATTTCTTGTATAGTTGTTTGAATTCCTTATATATTTTGGATAATAGCCCCTTACAAGACCTATAATTAACAAACATTTTCTTCCTCTCTGCTAGGTTTGCTCTTCACTCTGTGTTTTCTTTTACATCCAAAAACATTGTGCCTTGATGCAATTCCATTTGTGTACTTTGGCTTTCATTGCCAGTGCTTTTGAGGAATATACAAGAAAATGCTGTCTAACCATTGTCATTGAGCTTTGCCCATACATTTCTTCTAGGAGTTTTACAGAATGATCTGTAAGACATCCAATCTGTTGTGAGTTAATACTTATGGGGTGCGATAGGATTTTCACTCTTCTGCATGTGAATATACAGTTTTCCCAACATCATGTATTGGAAAAACTCTCCTTTCCCCATTGTGCATTGTTGAAATCTTAGTGAATAATCAATTTATCATAGTTGTGTAAGTTAATTTCTAGACTTTTTTATCCTACTAATCAAGGTTTTTTTTTTTTTTGCTAATATAATGTTGTTTTGATTACTATACCTTTTTTTTTTTTTTTTTTTTTTTTTTTTTTTTTTTTTTTTTTTTTTTTTTTTTTTTTTTTTTTTTTTTTTTTTTTTTTTTTTTTTTTTTTTTTTTTTTTTTTTTTTTTTTTTTTTTTTTTTTTTTTTTTTTTTTTTTTTTTTTTTTTTTTTTTTTTTTTTTTTTTTTTTTTTTTTTTTTTTTTTTTTTTTTTTTT
>PVJA010026882.1:8207-29284 GCA_004027025.1 Myocastor coypus | reverse complement strand
AAAAAAAAAAAAAAGGCTTTTTACAAATTCAGGAAACTCCAAGAGAAGGACTCCACAGCTATCCTTTCTATTGTTCAGCCCGCCCCATGTTGCTAAAACTTGAGTGAAAACCTTGAATACTTTAATGCAGACAAGAGAAGAAGCTCGGGATGTGAAGTCATACTTTCCCGACTGCTGTCAAAACTGCTATAGAAATACAACAGCAGATGTTAAAAATGGACATTTTCATTCATGCTTCCCCCAAGTTAAAAGCATGCCTCCTTTGTAATCACATCTTGTTCCAAAAAGAAACAGTTCTTCCTCTACCAGATCTCCTGTTCTCAACTCGCAGTAGAGATCTTACTGCAGGATGAATTTCTCGAGGTACTATAGAAAGTAGCTATAATTGCTATTTTCAATGTCACTCCTGAGAGTACGTACCTTGCTTTAAAGCCCTCCCTGAGCGATTGGTTGGAAGATCACTCGAAGAGGACTCGGAGAAGGGCTAGGCCGGTGGTAAGGGTTAAGGGAGGGCGTGAGGGTGTGTGTGTCTCACTTAGCACTTACCGAAAACACTGCATTCTGAAGCCCGAAAGGTATGGGGGTCAGTCTGGCTAGCGCCACCACCTTCAGGCCACTTCCTCCCTCCACGACGCGAATGACGGCACTCAGTTTGTCGTTGCTCTGGATCCTGGCGGCCACCCAGGCGGTGAGCAGCCTCTTGCAGACTACATGGGCGATGAAGGTGCCGATGAGGACGCCCACCACCATCAGACCCATGCCCAGCACGAAGCCGTACAGGTAGCCGGCGGCCACGTTGAGCACGATGTAGCCCCAGCCGCAGGGGAACGAGACCACGATGAAGCCCACGACGAAGAGCAGGACGCCGAACAGCGAGTCGAGGCTCTCCACCCAGAGGAGGAGATGCTGCAGGTAGCGGCGGACCAGGGCCAGGGAAGCGAAGCACAGGGCGGCCAGCGCGCACACCAGCACGAGGCTTCGGCACCAACAGGTGCTGCCGAGGCAGCAGCACCGCCAGCTTCTCACCTCCGCCACACCGACCACCACGCCGCCGCCGCCCCCGGAGCCGCCTGCCAAGGCCCCGCCCGGCGCCAGCGACTCGGAGGCCGCGGGCGGACCGTGGCGCTCCAGATAAGCTCTGAGCAGGGCGCGCGAGGCCGCCGCCGCCGCCGCGGCGCTCGCCCCGCCCCCGAGGCCGCCCCCGGCCCCGCCCCCCGCCGCGCCCTCCACTCGCGGCTGGGCCCAGTGGGCCAGCGGTTCGGCGCGGCCCGGGCGCGCGGCGTGCTGTAGGAGTCGGGGCAGCGCCTGGAGCAGACTCCCGCCGGGGATCCACATGCCTCCGTGTGGCGCAGGCCCTCAGCCGGCTGAGCCCTCTGCCGGGTGTCGGTCCTCCATGGCGCCCGACCCCAACTCCCTGCGGTTGCTCTGGAGACGTGCGGCAGCCAGGGCGGAGGAGGTCTAGCAGCCCGCGGCGAAGACAGAAGAAACTCCGAACCCGGCGCCGGCCGAGCCTGCCCGTTTTGGCTACCGAGGGCGGGGCCGCGGCGTGCAGGGGCGGGGCGAACGGCGTCGGGCCCCGCCCCCGTGACGCACAGTCCCCCCCCGCAGGGCGGGGCGGGAGGCGGTGCTATCCCGGCGGGCGCGCGCGTGCTTGCGTGTCGGGGAGCGCGCTCCTCCCCACGCCTGGGCGACCCCGGTGGGCGGCCCGCGGCTGGGATCCTCCAGGGCTCCTGCGGTGCTTTCCGCAGTGGCTTCAGAGTGGGGCCAGCAGCTCACTTCCGTAACCGGCGTCGCGACGTCAGGGGACGAAAACTTCTTGGTCTGTCCCAAGGAGGATTGGCTGATTGTCGCCCACCCCGGCTTCCCGCCTGGGATCTGCCTCCCGGGAGCGCTCTCACTAGGAGGTTCAGCCTGGTCGTTGTGGGACCCGGCGCAACTGGGTATAAAGTGCCACCTTTGATAGAATGCCCCTTCTCCAGGCGCGGAACGAGGGACATTGGAAAGGATTCTGTGAAGGAGACATCCTAGGAGTCCCGCGGCCTCTTTGCACAAACACTCTTGCCTTTCCTCTTCTCACCCCATTCGTATTAGTTGTTTTCAGGCCCTCACAGCAGCCAGTGCGTATATACACGCGGAACGTCAGGAACGTCGCACGCTCCGTGATTTGATGAATACCAGTGTAGGCTTTGGTGGGAAAGAGGTTCAGTAACGGATAAAATCATTAATCTGGAATCTCGAGTGTTTCCTTCTAAACTACAATGAAGAGTACGTTACCTCATAGAATCATTGAACATTAAATAATACACTAAGGGGATTGCCTCAACGCCTGAAATAGTCGTTCAATAGATGTTAACTCTGTGATGGTTTCCATATCCAGAAATACCATTTCCCATAGATCTGATCATCCTTTGGGATTGCCTGACCTATAAGAAAGCTGGTGCCCAGTTGCCTTCCAAGTAATCCGCAGGACATTTGGAATTCTTGCTGGTCAGGTGCCTGCTTGGTCTTCTAAGTAGTTTCCACATGCCCTGTGACCCCTCATTCCTGTCCCCTGCCCCCGGACCCCAGGGGTGACCAGGTCAGCGCAAGTTCCTCTCTCATAATTTAGCCGGTTTCATTTCCTCTGTAGAAGCAGCGCACCTACCACACTATATTCTCATCACTGTCATACCCAATTGGGTATTTCCTTTCCTCTCTCAGGCTGTGTAGCTATTCCCGCATTTGTCTCGTTGCTCTTTAGACCTCAATTTTTCAAAGTGGTTCCACTAGTTATTTAAGAAACAATGTTTGCTGGACTTACAGATTTTTGCTGTCTATAGGTGAAGACATGAAGGTAGAAAAAACAGACCCCCCACCCCCCCCAAAAAAAAAACCTGATAGAATTGCATGGGCACAATACATGAAGAGCTAAAACAGAAGTCCTGGATTTAGTAGCATGCAGAAATATCAACAAATTTGATGACAGTTTAAATATTAGAAGATAAGGCTATGAAGTGAAGGATAGTCCAGATTTATTTGAGATAGTGAATGGATAAGAGACCCATTAATTAAGAGTTCAAAACCTTTGTCAGAATATGAAGGGGTCCACCTGGATGCAAGAGCTTGAGATACCTTCGATACCATGCAAATGCTGTGTTTGATAAGTGGTTAAAAATATAGATATAAGGTTAAAATGGGGCCTCTCTCTTAGGAATTTTGACATTGGTGTACAGATAGCAGTTAAAACCACAGTTAGTGGTGGTCCCGTTGGGTATCCTAGTCTCCTTATGTTTGAATTGAGATACATGTTCAAGTAGTGAACTGTGAGCATGGCGTTTAATTGCTGATGAAAGACCCTCCAGAACACTTTTTTCTTTTCTGTGGTGATCAACAGGTGCTCTAGAGACTGCTTTATCAGTCTTGCTCCTGGAACAGAAAAAAATGCAGCATAGAGACCTATATGCCTCATCATGGGTGTGGGAAGTGAGAAGAAAGCTTCAGTTGTTTGTAGCCCCTGAAATTTGAGCCTATTATTACCATAGCGGACCTTTGTTACCTTGACTGAGGTAAATGAGGAGTGATCTAAGAGGGAAGCACTGGGGCAGTAATTGTGCTTGCCAGACTCTTGTGGTGGTGGTGGTGGTGGTGGTGGTAGTGGTGGTGGGGACTGGAAAACTGCTATAAGGAGAAAAAGGAGGGGCAAGAATATTCATTTGGATACTTGAGTAGCCGTTAGAGCCCAGCCAACCAAGAAGAAGTTGCTTTCTTTTCTTTTTCATGGTGTCTCTTTTCTCTACCTGTAAACAACTCTCATACCCCAATTGGTTAATCCTTTCATTACTTTCTAGTCCACATTTCAGAGGACTATCACCTGACCACGCAGGTCTTAGCTCTAAGCCACCTTGTGGGCTACCAGCCAGTTTATAGGTCACTCTTCGTGAATCAGGTGCACATTCTGATCTAAAATAGTGCTGCCTGTACGCAAAATACTAACTTTTCGTTTTCGTGTGGCTGCTGTGGTCAGGGAAATGCAAACTACAACAAGGCACTTCCCTTCTTCTGTCACTGCAATTTATTCATCAAGATACTATGGAAATTATATTTGAAAATTTGAAACCAGAGGTGTCTTTGTCTACATATAGCAGCCTACCACCATCAAGCCAAAGCCATTTTAATGTGTAAGGCGAAAACCCTACCCTCAGTCCTTTATGATCTCACCTCTTCCTGCCCTTAATACCTCATCTCATCTTCCCCTAAGCCTGGCCTTGATAGTCCAGCTCCCTGGTCTCTGTCCTCTCTGTCTCTGTCTATGTCTGTGTCTCTGTCTCTGTCTCTCTCTCTCTCTCCTCCTCTCTCTCTCCTCTCTCCTCTCTTGGTTTTCTACCTCAGTAGAATGAAAAGCACAGAAAAAATGGTCATATTTCCCCTCTTACTGACTCTTGTATGTCTGTCCCCAGAATTCCTGGCACATTAAATGTGTGAGCCAAGCCAGTGGTTTGCTTAAGTGCTCACAGCTCTCCATTGTCTTCCATAGGAGTTCACACACAATTTGTTCCCCCATCGCTAGACATCTCAGGAAGTGAACCTCTAGCACTTCAGCCAGGTTCCATTGTATTGTCTGCTTCTAGTTAGAGTTCAGTAGTGAGAGGCACTTGTGGAAGGTTGAACAATAGTAGAAATGAGAGGTAATCAAGGCGGTAGGTAATCACTTACCTCTCCCCAACCCACTTTCTGTATAGCTTTAGCAGTAGCTCTATACTTCCATGGCAAAAGTTCTTGCTTATCCAGTTTCTAGTCCTTTACCAGGTCTGGTAATAGTTTTCTGATGCTCTGAGATTGCATTGCCCACAATGACTTCAGACTTGTCCACAGGGTAGAGAGCTAAGGAAAATGGTAGTGACTCAGTCAAAAAGTAGAACAAGAGGACAAATGATAGAGCTCCAGGTTGAGCCTGAAAGTCTGCACAAGTCCCCTGGAGATCCCTTGGTGCAAATCTGCATTTATGGGGTAAAGGATCTGTCTGGGGACAAATATCCAAAGGTGACAGTAGCAGGAAAAAAACAGTATTTCCATTCAATAGGAGTTGACTATGCATGTGTATGCAAGCTTTTCTCTTCCACTGCTCTTTCATTCAGTTCTGGCACACACATACTGATTGGTGCTGTGCACCTTGTTTACTAATGTATATGCCAATCATCTCTGGAAATACTCTCACCGATACCCCCAGAAATAATCATTACTGTTTTCTAAGTACCTCTCAATCCACTCATGTTGGCAACCACAATTAGCAGTCAGAGCTAGTCTTTACTGTTGCCTGCTGGGGCCTGGACTGGCAGTGTGGCAGGCCAGAGGTTGCCAAGGCCAGTGCAGCTGATGCTTGGGTTCAAGTAACTTACTCAAGGCCAAACACACACACACACACACACACACACACACACACACACACACACACACACATACATCCTCAAAATAGTGGAGCCATGTTTCAGAGTGAGAGATTATGTGGAGATTTAAGAGAAACTGTTATACTAGAGGTCCAAGGAACAGGAAACTTAAGAAAAAAGGAACAAAACATGCCCAAGTTAGCAAAGACTCAAAACAAGGGAAGGAGCCAGGAACATCAATTAGATATGTATTTTAAATATGGCTGAAGAAAAGTGCTTGCAGTAAAGAGCAACAGTTAGTAGTTGGAGAGTGAATGAAGGGTGAGTAGAAAAGCAGGAGGCTAGAAATCCTTTTGGTTAATCTTGAACATGATAGAAAAAGTGTCAGCCAGAAAGCAATACAACATGAGAAGATGGAGATATTGTTCAGAGCATAATTTACTGAGCCATCTGTTTTATAGCTATGGATTTCCACACACTATACAATATTACCTTCTATTAAGTTTAAGTACATCCATAACAGTAAATGTTTCCTTACGTGGATAATGACATTAACTGGGACACACACAGTTCGCTGGTGATATACTGCTATTCAGAAAAATTTTCCTTGATGAAAATTGGTAGTTCTTTTGATCTGGGTTTGATGACCTGCTGTATCTTTCCCCTTCTTTGCCATCTTTTTATATCTTTCATTGGAAGGGAGATTTGAGGATTCTGGGCTCATAATTTAGAAGCAGGCTTATTTCATTGTTTGGCTTCCAAAACCTTAAGATTTTCAGGAAACCAAGTAAAGATCTGCACCAGGCATGCCTCAGAAACTTCTGTTGTGGGCCAGTCTGAGTGCACTGGTGCAGTCAGAGGTGTTTAGAGCTACAAACTACTTCTGTGCAGCCAAAGGGAAGAGCAAGGGCTCTGCATCCAGTGGTGGCCACAGGAACTCAATGCCATGCCCCAGCGGGCTCTCCAGCTGGTGGAGAAAATAGAACAGCTTTGTGGTGCTGAATACATGTGCCTTTCCTTTCCAAGATTGTTGAAACTACATTATTTAAATGAATACGTGTTGTTTCTGCATGCAGTTTTTTTTTTCCAGTGTTAGTATTTAATTATTTCTGAATGATGGATTTTCAGCCTATCTCCTCAATGAGAGTATATCAAAGGTATATGCCTTGCCAGATGCCTGTGAGAATATAAAGATGCATAAGATGCATTTTCTATGCATTTGGGGAGAGCAGTCCAGTGGCGAAGAAGAGAACAATAACTCCATTGCTGAGCGGATGCACATGCATGCTTCAGAGGCTGCTTAGGGCTTTGGAAGGCAGGTATAAGGAGAATGATTCCTGACAGGGTGCCCTCTTCCAAAAGCTCATAGTTCTGTTCTTTGGTTGTGTTCACTAGACATTTCAAATGAAAGATTTCCTGAAGAGCCTGAGTTAATTGTGAAAAATAGCCAATTTTCTTCGACAATTCTCAGGTCAAAACCTCATCATGATCTTGAGAAATGCTTCAGACTCATCCAGCATTGATCGGCCATTGTTATTATTCACGGGCCTGCCCATACTTTACCAAATCCGTACCTGTCTTGCCTGTGGTGCTAGTGGAGCATCCGCAGCCTCCTTCTGCTCTTACACTGATATTCACTATATATTTGGCCCAGGAGATGGGGGTCTTGATGAATGTGACAGGGAAGAAAAGGGACGAGCACTGATCAGCTAACTTAACTGTTTACCTTATTATGAAAAACTACAGATTCAATTCTACAAATATAACTTACAGCTCAGAAGAGTGAAAAGACTTGTTTCCATTTTTTCATTAGTCTCAGTTCTATAGGAAATAGCATTTCAGGATTTCAGGGTGCCATAGGTGGAATTGTTCATTTGGGATAGTATGTATAAATGCCAAACCTTAAAGTTACTATCATTCTATTATAGAATGTATTTATGCAGATATATATTCAGTTTAATCACCATACTAATTAACACTGTAAAGAATACTGAAAGAAAATAAATAAAAAAATATCCTATTTAAATTTATTTAAATATACAATAAAATATAAAAATTTATAATCGTATTACAAGAGATTTATTTCCTAATATAGAAAACATAATTGAAACAGATATTGATTCATTCCATCAAACAAATCCATCGCTTAGCCACCCACATATAAATAGAATTGCGCTTTCTAAAATTTATTACATACTTAATGATTTTTTACAGCTATTCTCATAGATGAGGATACAATCTAAGATCAGAAAATTTTACGTATTTGAAGTTGACTTTAGATTTACATCCCCCAAACTTTTCTTCACTTGTTACAGTATGAAGTAACATCTTAAGGTAAACTCCTGTTGTCTCCCTAGGCTTCCTAGGGCTGATCAGGCCTACTCTCTTTACCTTATCTGTTCAGGACACTCAAACCTGTGCTAGCAGTTTAAGAGGAACAAAAGGGGGTCTCTCAAAGATTTACCTCCAGCAAAAAGAAAGGAAAGGGTGAAAGCCCAGGAGTAGCAAATGCTCTTATCTGCTAAACAAAATCTTACTCAACAATTGCTTACTGGGAACTTCTATGAGTCCAGCATTATAAAGGACCCCTTGGTGTAGGTCCTTAAGAACTTACCTTCCACAGTGAGAAAGCCGAAATAACCAGAGCACAAAATATTGGGTACTATGAGTGCAGAAGGAAAGAATGACTAAATTGCGTTGGAAGCCTGAGGAAGCTTTACAGCATAGCTGATATTTGAGCTGGGTGTTGGAGGATGAGTATACACTTACTTATATCCTACTCTTTCCAAAAGGATTTAGGGTGCCTTGCAGGATTTGGCTCGATGGCAGGAGAGTTGAATAGCATTTCAGGCGCAAAAATAACAAACAAAGGTGTCAAGGGCACAATGTGCTTAGGAAGTAGACTGTTCTGAGGACACACAGGGTGTGCACGTGAGCCTGAGGCAGGCAAGTGGATGCAGCTTTTATCTGTCCTGTCTTCAGCAATGCCTTTCAAGTTTCGGCATGCAGCAGATTCCCCCAGGGAGCTTTTCAAACCAAAGTTCATTTGGCCCCATCCCCAGAGATTTTGAGTCTCAGGATCTAATTTTGATTCTGTTCAAGGTGGACACACAAGAATTTACTTTTCTCATTAATTATGAAGTGATACTGGTACCGCTGCTCTTGAGGTTAGACTTTAAGAACCACTTTCAGATTTCTGGATTTCGTTTCCTGCTCAGTTAGAAGTCCTAGAAAGTTTATAATTTGAGAAGGAAATAAACAGATTTGGATTTAGGGAGTTCAAAAGAAACTATGACAGGATAAAACCATTTGGTAGATTATTACACATGTCCAAGTAATAGAGTACATGAGCCAATACTCATTTGTGAAAAAAAGTAAAATGGACTTGAAAACATCTAAAGGATTAAGATTCTCTGGAGTTACTGACTATACATAATAAGTGAAAAGCAAGACATTCTGCATGTTAAAATTATAGTCCAGGGATGGGGATGCAGCTCAGAGGAAGAAGGCTTGCTATCATGTACAAAGCCCTGGGTTTGATCCTCAGTACTTAAAAAAAAATACACATTTCATAATGTAGATGAAATACTGTAATTATGTATGCAAAGAATCATACTCTGCCAAAACCTTAACAATGGGTTTCCATGAGTCATACAAAGTTTCTGATCATTTTCCTGTGAGTGTTGTGGGTTAGGCCTTAACAGTAGGCAAAGTAGATGGCTTGTTAGTGACCATTCAGCAGACAGACCTCAAAACTGTGTGACGTGAGGCCCCCTTAGTTAAGAGCAAGCCTCTAGGGTGTTGCTCTCAGTTGTGTCCACTCAACACAGAGTCAGAGCCTTGGTGTTGTGTGCATTTGTGGAGAGATGTACAATATCTGCCTCTAGTTTGGTGAGTAAATTAATTTATTAGCACTTCCTTATGGAGTAGGAGGCAACTTGCAGGCTAGAGTACCAGACATGTGGGCAATGCCCCTGTGCTAGGCTACTGGGTTCAATGGTGTTCTAAATGAAACAGCAAAAGCAAGAAGTGCTCTTTTGAAAGTTATGTGTGTTTCCTACTTCCAAATCCATCCACGGGTCTCAGTGTACACTAGCAAGCCTGAGTGGTAAATGGCCCTGTTGTTCTGCAGTCTGTAGGACAGCCTCAGTACCCAGTGAGGGCCCTGTGAACAGCTACACAGGTCCATAAGACAGACTTACTTTGAATAAGGCTTGGAGGACATTTCTCTCTATGATTTTTTATTTAATTAAGTTTAATTTCATTATTTCATTCTGAAAAGTAAGAGACAAAAGCACGAATACAATCAGAAGCAATGACAGAAATGGGGTAACAGACAGCAATGCATATGTTACACTTTCAGCACAAGGATAGCTGATTAACAATGGTTGATAAATTATCTATTTTTATCGTGAAATCTGCTGTTCAGATTAACAGATACAGTTATGTAAGACTGGATATAGAATTGTATATTACCTCTTGTTTTTCTGTCTTTTAAAAAAATTTTAAAAAGGTATAATAATAATTGACATGCCATTAGAAATAGTACACATTTAGAAGACCAAGAGGACAAGTATTTAAGCATGATTTTTGTATTACACGTTGCCATCTTACATGCAGTTGCTTAGATCATAGATATCAGCATACAGTTAGAGTGAACATTCTACACATTATGTGCTGTTTTCAAAAACCTGATGGGAAAATTTTAGTAAATCATCTCAGCCATCATATACATATATTGTAAGTTTTACCCCTGCATTTTTCTTATCTTTTCTCCTTCTGTTATCTTTGTTGTTTAATCCTTAAGTTCCATATCTTTCTGTTTTACTAAAAGATATGGTATTTTTACGCTGTGGAGTATTACTCAGCTATAAGGAAAGACAGTCTCAAAGCCTTCATAGGCAAGTGGTGCAACTAGAGGCTCTCCTCATAAGTGAAATAAATCAGACCTCCATGTCTAAATATCCTATAGTCTTCCTAGTGTAAGAAACGGAAAGAAGAGGGGTTGAAGAGATAGCTATGTGGCACAAGTGCCTGCCTCACAAGTCCAAGGTCGTGAGTTTGAACCTCAGTCCTGAAAGAAGGAAAGAAAGAAAGAAAGAAAAAAAGAAAGAAAGAGAAATAAAATCTGAACGTTGTACTTGCTATAGTTATCAGTTGTGTTCATTCCAGATACAGTAAGTATAAGTATCTCTATCAACAAACATTCTGGGATAATTTTCTTTTTTTATTTGTTTTAGTATAGGGTCTCTAGGTCCTCACTATACAGATCATACTCATAGTGATCCTCCTATTTTTAGCCTCCCACATGCTGGAATTACAGGCCCTTGCCAACAAGCCCAGTCTTAATCACAGTCTCAGCATGCCCGGGGGCAGGGCCAGCACAGCATGCCAGGGATCAGACTCCATTCTCTGCATCTACCTAAGCAGGCACTTTAATCCCCTGAGCTATCTGGCTGGCCCTAGTATGCAGAATTTTATAGAGACAACATGAAGGGTTGAATATTGAGATGACACAATGCCACACAAATGGAAAGAAGAGTCTATATGAGCAATTCATTCCTAATAATATTAACTGCATAATGACCTGCAGTGAAATTTTGATAGGATCTCAGTTCTTCCTCTAGAAGCTACTGACTTTTCAACCAAATGTGCCTAAGGAGCAATCTCTGTTCTGTTCTCTTTTCTTTGGAAGAAGCATCTCCTTAAGGTGTCCAGGTTCTAAGAACTGTCTGAAGTTTTGTACTATCGTTGCCTCCTGCGAGGCTGTTGAAATGGTCATCTTTATACAAAACCTTTACAAAACTTGCTTCTGTAGTGCTTTACTTTTTCTCTGAATATAATCTTTACCTGTGGTATTTATAAGGAAGTTGCTTCGTTCAATCTTCATTCACAAGCTCGGATAACTCATTCACTATTTTTGTTTCTGCAGAGCAGTCACCTCCTGTGTCCCTTGAGTGATCTCCTCCTTGGCAGCGATTCAGTGGATCTGAGATGAGACTGGGGGAAGGACTTAAGTGCTATTATTCATTGTGACTGGAACAAAAAATTTTACATTGAATGTAGGCTGAAAACAAATTTATTTCTTGGACAGAAATAATATCCTCTATTTGTGACAAAATTAACATTAGGACTGGCAAGATACTCAGAGGACTAAAAAATGTTTGGCAAGTCCAGGGACTAGGGTTCAACCCCTGGTCCTCTATGCCTTGCAGGCCCCATCTCTAGGGTGCGCTGAACCAGCGACAGAGTCTGGGCGTGATGGTGCATATCTTTGAATCCAGCCCTGGGGAGGCTGAAAACAGGTGGATCACCGCAAGTCTGATCTGCATAGTGAGACTGTACCAAATGCACAGATTAAAAAAAAAAAAAAAGCTTAGTGTGTGCCTCAACTTTTCAGAAACTTTCTGATTTGTCACTATTCCATGCTCACAAGCCGTGTGGAAACACAAGTTTGATCACCGTTTGAATCAAAGAGGATGAATCTATTAGTTCTTTTTCTCACCACTTGAGTGTTCTCTCCCAATCAGAGAGACATATTTCTAGTCAAAGAAATGAAGATGAAAACTTCATTCCTTTTCCTGGGAGAGCGGCTGGAGAATGTGCCTGAGGATGAGAGCCAGACAAGAGCTCCGTGCTGCAGGCCCAGTCTTTGAACAGCCTGCTCTCAGAAAGGTCTGAGCCTGCAGGCCAAGCACATTAAGCTAGACCAGTGGCCATCACCCACTGGGTCATTCATTTCACCACAGTGTGGAGGAGAGAGAGGGTAGAGGACAAGAAATCATGACAAATACAGCTGTACCTCTTGAAAACTGCAAGACAAATTAGTCAAGTGAGACATCTTTCTAAAGACAGTTATAAGAACACAAACAGTGACTAACAATAGTTGTATCCAACAATGGTGCTGAACTGCAGCAACGTAAGTTTCTTCTTTGAAATGTAATGCCAGGAGCAAAAACGAATTTAAAAGAAAATAAAATCCCAAGAGAATGTTTATTTTTTGGGCTCTGAATGAAGAGGATGAATGCTGTAATCAGATACAGAATGTATCAACTCTATTTATGATGTGTGTAGTTATATAAAGCTGTTTAAAGTTGTCACATACTGTTAGATTCCTCCAATCCATTCCTTCATCCAGGCATAGTAGGAGAGTTCAAGTTAGTATCCTGGCCACCTTGCTAGAGATGCCACTGTCAGCCTGGCTTACAGTTACAGGATGTCATGCGAATATATTGTCACAGTGGGAAGACAGCTTAGAAAGGATATGTGCAGCTCAAAACGCACTTGTTTAAAATGTATTGCTTTGCCTTCCTCTTTGTCCTTTCTGAGCTGAGACCCTGATGTAGCAGAGACTCATAACACAAGGACCCTTACTGCCCTAATGGAGGACAGCCCTGCCTCTCAGCTGAGCCTGAGATGAAAGAAAAGCAAAAGTTTATTGAGATGACTGTGGTTTTAAGATATTTTTCTTCTTTTATACATTAGCTTAGCATGTGTATGCTAAAATACTAATATTTATGCATCTTTTAAAAGTCATTCATTCTAAAATAGTAGAAAGAAAGCTGCACAATTAGAAGAGTGGATTAAATTGCTGGTCTCCAAAACATGGAGGACCTATTAATGCAAGATTATTTGCGAGCAGAAGTCTTTGCAGGTGTAATGAAGACAAGGATCTCCAGCTATTAAATGAACTATCACACCTTGGTACTGGACTGCTTTCAAGCTTGTCAAAATTTTTTGGTACTTGCCACACAAACTAGAACTTGTTCAAGTCAGATGCTGTGTGACTCACTACCTTTAAAAAAACAAAAAACAAAACAAAAGAAACCCCAAAACTTTATTTATTTATGTTATCGTTGGCTCAGCCTGCCCTGGAGGTGGCGCTGGTATAGCATGTGGTACTGGAGGTTGAACCGCAGTTGCTATGGTTGCCTAAGCTTGCCTAAGCAGGCGCCTTAGACCTCTGAGCTATGACGACAGCCCCATGACTCACTACCTTTTCCAGCTGAAAAAATTTGCTTGGTACTTGCCCCTCCCCTTTTTAAAAATGTATTTGTTACAGGGTCTCACTATGCAGCTCAGACTCCTAGTGATCCTCCTGCTTTCAGCGTCCCCAGTGCTGTGATTACAGGCAGTAATCCCTTGTCTTGGTGGCTGGCTCAGTGCACCTAGGATGGGGCTGGCGCACCATGTGGGGCAGGGGATGGAACCCAGTTCCTGTGCTTGCTAGGTGGGTGGTTAGTCTGCTGAGCTATCTTGCCAGCCCACTTGCCCTTTTTCACTTTTTTTTTTTTTTTTTTTTAATTTTGGTATTCCTCTTGCCTTTTGGAACCAATTAATGCATGACTGTATTGAATTAACCAGCTGATCCCTAAATCCAACAATACATCATCTTAAGAAAAAACCAGGCCATTATAGATTTCCATGGCAGCCCGTGCTGCCTTTCTGAGACACAGAGTACACTTTTATCTTTGCTCTTACCCTCTTTTAATATTTACTCATCCCAACTTCACTCTGTAGAGTTTCTCTTCAATGTTTTACTTTTACATTTTGAATAAACTTTGCCACTGCTAAAACACACAAACACACACATACACACACACACAGAATGAGAGAGAGAGAGAGAATAAAAGGAAGAAAAGACAGAAGGAAGAAAAGCCATGTTCAAAAGATACACCTACAAGCCAGGAAATGCATAGAACTATCAGAAGGAGAATAACTTGTGCATTCTATGCTACAGAGATTTCAGAGAATGAATGACCTTTGATTTTAGAGGTCTGAACTTCAAAACTGAGGAACAGTTTTAGCCCCACAGTTTGTTCTAATTTGTTAAGGCAGTCCTAGGAAGCTAGAGCAGCTACCTAATAAAAGTTGATAATTAAGATGAAGAAGCTGTACATTCAGATATGAAAGGAATAATTTGTTTTACTATGAAGTGCTTGCAAGCATGGAGTACTAACCTAATGTGTTGGCTCAGAGTACAGGCAGAGACCTAGTCCTAGTTCCGATAGTTTCATTGTCTCTTTGAGAAAAAGAACTATCCTTGGAAAACACTGAATCATTGAAAAAAAAAGATAAAGAATTTTATGTAAGAAAAAGAATTTATTTCAGGATGAGAATATCATCCATTGAATAGTTGGGAAAATGAGTCTGATCACCTAAAAAAAAATCAGCAGCATGAGAAATGATAAAAATATATGGTGAACATTTAAATTTTAAAAATGTATTAAATTTTAAAACTGTCAAAAATGTAAATAAGGGCCCGGTGGGATGGCTCAGTGGTCCAAAGCGCCTGCTTGGGAAAGCTTGGGTGGCTTCAGGGACCACGGTTCGATCCCCGGCACCACATGCTGTGCCAGCCCTGCCCTCGGGATGGGCTGAGCCGGCCATAAAAATGAGTGAATAAACAAACAAAGGTTCTGAAACAAGGAAAAAAAAATAAAGTAAACAAGCCTTTAAAAAAATGTAAATAAAAAAAAAAACCCTTCCCCTTCCCTTACCCCATCTGTCTCGCCACTTTCTGGGGAAGTTCTGGCAGTCTTTTTTCTGCTTCTTTGTGGAAAAAAAAAAAAAAAAAATGGCTACCAAGTACCATCCAACAGAAAGGCAATCTCGTAAACACGTTAGGACCCTCCTGTCATCATCCACCTGTTCACGAGATGTGTCACAGGGCAACATCTCACTATTCCCTGGAGTCTCAGTGACCATGAAAGGCTAACATTGTTAGTTTATTGGAACATCAAGGCCACACAACAGCACAACTGCAAATGTGAAGCAGGGCTTCCAGAGCTGCTTCAGGATGGGGCAGGAGTGATGGAATAATTGTGCAGAAAGCAAGGAGTGTTTTGAGGAGGATTGATGGCAAGGTGCTCTTTTGTGCAAAAATAATTTTCTAAAAAAAAATTATACATTCACTGTGCTTTTGTATCACATTTCATATAATTTGTCCTTCATGATTATTTCCACTGGTGAAACTGACTAAAAATGTTGATTTTTTAAAAAATTGCTTATATTTCTAAAACAACTCACACTATAAAAAGTTCTTCAGATAAAACGTTCACTTATTACTGTACACAACCTCAGTTCACCAGCGCTTCTCTTTGGGAACAATTTGGTTCCCAAGCAAATGTGTTCCACAGAACATGTTTTGCTTCTGTCCACCAGCTCTCAGCAAGTGCTGAGTACAACCAACATCATCTTCCCCCAAACCATGGAACAAATTAAATTGGTGAACTGAGTTCCCAATATATTTAGTTACATTCTTAATAACCACTATTTCATGACCTGAATAAACTTGGAAGGATCTGAAAGCATTATTATAAATAGTAATCATAATGAGGGTCAAGGAGATAGCTCAGTAGAATAAACACTTGCCTGGAAAGTGCAGGGTCCTGAGTTCAACTCCTACTGGAAAAAAAAATCATAATGAAGCAGTATTTTAGTGTCAAAATATAGATGATCTCAAAGGGGCGAATACTTCATGTACATTTTAGTAATATCTGTCATATTAAGAGTTAAGTTCCAGTAAATCATATGAGCACTTTTAACATGATATTTAGTTTTATTTTTGAAAAATTGATCTCTTGAATCCACAATACCACAAAAAGCACGGCGGGGGGGGGGGTATAGTTCAGTGGACTAAAGCACATGCTCCGGTAGGTGCAGGGATCAGGGTTCAGTCCCCTGCCTGCTGTGCCAGCCCCACCTCTGGGGGCACGCTGAGATGGTGATTGACACTGGGCATGGTGGTGCATGCCTATAATCCCAGCACTTGGAAGGCTTAAAACAGGAGGATCACTACAAGTCTGAGCTTGGCTTGAATGAGTTAACAAATAATGAATGAATGCAGAAAATAAAATTACTTTGCACAAAGTCTACTTTAATGTTGAAAATAATATGGTTTGATATTTTTCAATTTGCCTGTAAAAAAAAAACCCTAGTCTTTTTAATAAATAAGGAATTAAAATTATTGCAGATTTGGATTTGTTTTTCTATATCTTTATTGTTATATAAGCAAGTTAATGAAATGGTATTCCCTTTCACCTGAATATTCCCTTAATTCAGAGTCAGTTAGAAAATCTAGTGAGAGCCTGTAATCTCAGCACTTGGGAGGCTGACACAAGAGGATCATTGCAAGTTCAAGACCAGCTTGAGATACAGGCTGTTCCATAAATTTCAATTTAAAACCTAAGGTCTTTATTAAATTCTCTCATTCTGGACAAGGGTGAAGAGAATCCTGAGTTGCTTAGGACACACTCACACAGAAGAGGCCTTATACTTCCTGCTAATGGTGTAGTCACGTAGGCTGGTGGAGTCACTGTTCTGATCACATGCAGTCCAAAGTCATTGTAAGTGAACCCCAGGGTGCTGTGTTGGCCCCGCCTCTGGGGTGCACTGAGACAGATACTGAGATTAAGCATGGTGGTGCGTGCCTGTTATCGCAGCGCTTGGGAGGCTGCAAACAGGAGGATCACTACAAGTATGATCTCCATAGTGAGACCCTGTAGACCTTGTACAAAATGCAATTTTAAAAAGTCATTGTAATGAAGAAACATTTACAGTCATGTCAAGAAACCACATTCCCAATGAAAAAGACGCACTGAATGAGTGAGTGATTGACATAACCTTAGATGAAATTTTAAAACTGTAAGTTGATAAAATTACATCTTCATTTAAGTACCTAGTTGTTTACTGTGATTTCAAATGCCATGTGGTGCTTACCAGCTTATTAGATAGAAACCTTGAATATATCTGTATACTTTGTGATGTATTGCATTTTAGCAAGTCATTTTTTCCCATTAAATTCTACCCATATCTTCTGTCAGTAATATGGCATTTTGTTAATACAGTGTTTGGTTATAAGCAGCTAACATAAAAGCTATTGCTATTTTATTAAGGAAGTCAGACTTTACGTTTAAAGTACTATTTGGTAATAGAAAAAAGTATAACCAGCATTATATTGGCATTACTATTTGTTTTTACTCTGTCTCAACAAGATTTTTGTTGAACTGAAGTCACTGTGTTCCTCAGATTGAATCTTTAACATTTTTAAGCATTTTCCTGAGTACTGTCAAATAAAAGATATGGGGAAACTTAATAGACCAATAATCCTGCCTCACATGTGTTCACTTTCAAGTTTTACACACACAAGAGAAAAAAATCGAACGGGGCTTTTAGCAAATGCATATCACTTTTAAGACTTATGACATCTATTTATAAAACTGCTTTTCCAGACAAATTGAAAAGTATACCCCTGGTGAAATAATGTTTGCTATTACATGATGTATAGTTAAATCAACTGAAAAATAGGGGCAAGAGCAGACAGATTCTAAAGAAAAACTTCACTGTGCAAATACCATCCGAAATAACCTTGGAAGTTGAACTTTTTCATGTGTAAATATTACCACTTAGTTTGCCATTGTCTATGAAGGAGTAATACAACCATGCATTTCTCATTAAAATAAGGGATTTCAGTGATTGTTAATGCCACACAAGATGGTGTATGTGACTTCAGGTTTTATTTTCAGCAAGAATTCCTGTTTCCATGTTCAACTTTTCTGCTAACTTACTGTTTTACAATACCTTGTTCCTAAAAACGAAAGGGCGATCCCTATTCAACTGCAAACTACAAGGTGCTATATTGACTTTTTCAAGCCTGACTGAATAATTGCATGATCAAGCTACTATTTTTTTTTTTTAGGAAATTGTTAGCAAACATATATATCAGTAAGAAGTGGGACAGAATTGCAGTCTACAGGTGTAAATCTACAAGGCACTGATATTTTAATCACTGCTGAAACCATAACAATGGACAAGATCAACTAAGAATGAGGAGTAGGGCAAGTTTTATTTGCTTTCCAAAACCCATGCCCCTCTGGATAAACAACACCTCTCTCTCTCTCTCTCTCTCTCTCTCTCTCTCTCTCTCTCTCTCTCTCTCTGTCTCTCTCTCTCTCTTCCTCTCCATCATGGACATTCTTAACCTCAGCATCCAGTGTTCCAACTCTTGTTCTTGTGGTCTATTTTATAAAGTGAATATTCTTGGCTTACTTTCAACTTATAATCATGTTCATTATTACAGTGTTCTGGCAAGTGATAAATCCCATATAAAACAGTAGTCCCTTAAGATTATAATGGAGCTAAAAGAAAATTTTATGTGCTAGTGCTATAACTCATTATTCAGATGTTTGTGGTGATTCTGGTATAAACAAACTTGTACAGCCAGTTGTATATAATTATATACAGTGCGTAATAATTGATAATAATGTGATGGATTTATATATTTGTCATACTATAACTCTTATCATTATCTTAGCGTGTACTCTTCCCAGTAAGTAATGTTTACTGTGAGGCCGTATGTTGTATCAGTCCTGCAGTAGCCTCACACTTCTTGCATTTACTGCATCCCTTGATCCTATCAAAAGATTTTATGGAATAACTGACCTATATATACCATCTGCATTTGTTAAGTATATCCTGTGATGTTTGTAGAAGGGGGAAACTGGTTAATTAATAATGTATTTCTCAGAACGTATCTCAGACATTAAACAGCATGTGACTATATCATAAAATTTAATGCATATTTTCAGTTAATGCTGAAATTCTCTGGTGAATAAAAGGGGCAGCCAGCTGAACAAGGGGTTGGCCGAGAGGAATACGCATGGCCACTCCACAGAGCTGCCAAGAGTAACAAATGAAACTGTATAGGTGGAGATCTTTGAGACTCAATATACAAAATCCAGAATCTATGTTAACACTCTTGCCACATGTGCCCTAGGACTTTCTAAAATCGTGTGTGAGTGTCTTAGTTACTCCTCTATCATGGCTGGGACAAATACCGAACACCCAAAATGAAGGAAAGTTTTTTGTTTTTTTTTTTAGCTCAGAGTTACTGGGGGTTTCAGTCCATATTCGGCTGGCCCAAGGCTGAGTGGAATAGAGCAGAGAGCGCCCAGTTCATGGCGGTGGAACAGTAACAATTGCGACAGAGGCAACGGAACAACCAGGGGAGCAGAGAGCAACAGCGCTAGTCTGTCTCTCTGCCTCTATATCACATTTAGGCTCTCTGCCTCAGCCTATCCACCTAGGTTACACCCATAATTCCATCAGTATTAAAACACATAATCCCCATGACTCATGAGTCAAGTCTCAATCTATAGAAGTCCCCGCCCTATGATTGCATGAGGCTTTGGGGGGACAACAAGACATAGACCTTAACAATGACAATAATTAGCTCTATTGGTTGCACAGCTTGATCCATATGGCTGCAGTGTGATCATGGCAGATAGATTGTATTTCAGCATTTAAATAATTTGCCTCACTCCTAATGTTCAGTAGCCCTGTGTTTCTAAGCAAGTATGTCAAGTAGAGTGGCTTACAAACAGTGTGTGTTAGGACAGCCATCCTCAATTCATGTGGGCAGTCCTGGGTCACAGTCAGGACCTTGTGCTCCATGTACTGGTTTGCAGGTACCTCGGTACTCTGTGTATTGTATTTTTTGTGGTGACTGTTAAGACTCACTGATATCAATGTCAGTAAAACATGCTGCAAACAAGAAGAGCATTTTTACTTTTAATTCAATTTTTATGGCATATACTTTTCAAAATTTGAGAGTGAGACCAAGGTACTATATAACAATGTTTTCATCTGTATAGCTCTGAGGATAAATTCTCACAAAGCAATGATAAATGGATAAACAATAGTAAAAATCTATACTATTTGGGAATTTGGTTGAAAGCCAAATTGGCCAAAGCTCTAGAAAACCTGACTGAATGCAGGGAAGGTTTCTTTATCTTGAGCTTATTTGCTGTACTGGCTTTTGGCTTAGGTAGATTCCTCCTTGTGATTGTTGACTCCCACTTCCTTTCCCCCTTTCTTGATTTCTGTATGCCTTATAGAGTAATTAGAACAGTCAAGAAGACCTTGTTAGGTCTCCTGTATATTGATGGAGTAATCGGGGTTGTGCTTCAGTCTTAGAGGGAGAGAGAACAAGGTCGGCCCCTTTATCTCTCCACCCCATCTTCACCCTGGCCTGCCAGACAGTGGGTAGGAAGGGAGAGAAGTCAGGCTTATGCTGACCACTTTTCTGTCATAAGGAGAAACTCCAGGAAAAGGAGCCTCATCCAGATACTTCACTTTTAAGTAAAATAAGCTTTAAACTGAAAGAATGAAAATGTACAATGGAGTTTTATATCTAAGGAGCAACAAAAGTATTTCAAGCATTTGAGTACATTTTACAAGGAAAACATATTACAATCTTCTTGCTTCTGTTAGAGCTCTAATAAAAATTCTTTTTTCCAAGCCTGTGAAAAATAAATCAGCCATCCCTTTGATTCTTTGGGGACTGGTGTAAAAGTCTCAGTGCAGCGTGTACACACACACACACACACACACACACACACACACACACACCTTTTACCATATGCCTCTGGCACTAACCCAGAGCCCTAATGAGCAGGGCTGACTCATGGAGTTCTCCAAGGGCTCCTTTTGCGCCCTTGGCCCAGAGCCTGGGTGAAAAGAAAGCAGAGGACTCTTTGACTCCTCTGCCCTCAGCCTACAGTCTCAATGTTGTCCTCAGAGTCCTGATGTTCCAATAGGAACAAGGAGAAAGTAAAACATAACAAAACAGCAGCCCAGACAAAAGATCAGTTCTTTTTTATGCTTAAAATTGACCAATCTTAGTTACCAAGTCCTAGGGCATTTGACATGTAT